>PVJH01004044.1:0-42284 GCA_004026705.1 Nesogale talazaci
GAGTTTCTCCCGTGGAGCTACTGGTGACTTTGAACTGCCCGCCACGTGGATCAAGGCCCAATGCGTAACCAGGACGCACCGGGGCTCCAGGCCACTAAGGGTACTGCATGCGAAGTAGAAGGCAGCTGATGAAAATGCAGCAGCATCAGAAAGACCTTGCGGCAGAGCATCGTCGTCCGGGGGATCCAGATGGGGCAAGAGATGGTGTCTTGTTGCTAGGTGCGATCAGGTTGGTCAGAGTCATGGAAAATTCATTTTGCCCGAAGCGATTTTACCAAGTTGGCAAGGGAGAGAGGCGCTTATACAATCCCTGTTTGGAGTCAAGTTAAATTAGGGAGTTTATACCGAGGGAAAACTATAGGCGGCGCTCTACTTTTTAATGTAGGTGTATTATACTGAGCCTAAGACTCCCTAGAAATTGTGGGCTATAGCCTTCCTTCCTGCCATATGTTAGAATAGCATCATTAAATTTGATGCTGCATGGGACTTCCCTCACCCTGGCCCCGTTTCTCTTTCCTCAAAGCTGAAGGAACTACACTTTGAAGGGGTGTGGTGGTCTCAAGGTTGCACGGAGAACTCACTAGTGAAGCTAGGGACTTGAATCTGAGGCTCCTGTATCCCAGCCCTTATGCATTGGGACATCAAAGGATGCTTAAAATTCTGAGTTTGAACTCCAGCTTTCAGAGGTCATTTAAACCCTTTTACGTGTAAAAATCCCTGCTCTGGGGCATTCTACTCTCTCCAGACAAGTAAGCGCAGGCTGGAGTTTTGTTTAGTTTGTTTTTTCTTTCCCTGTGAATAAGTCTTTGGTCTCATTATATTTTGCCTGTTGATACTCCAGTCACCAATTACCCACCCACTCCCACCACCAACTGCCCCATTGTCCTATTACTAGCAAGAGTCTAGTTCTCTATAAACATTGTCTTTGTTTTGGTGCCCATGAAAACATTCATGTTGATTAGAACATTTTCTCTTCATGGGGCCTGACTATAGCAAAGTCCTTTTTTAAGAACGGTCCATTTCTTTATGAAAGAGAAATCTCCATCTTGACCTTTTTTTTTGCAAGAGCTCAGAGTGATGGACTTGTCATCCTAATCTGAAGCAAGACACAGAAAAATGAGATGTCATTCTTTCTACAAGAACAAAATTCCTTCCAACTTTACGACAGAATTGGGAAAATAGTAGAAGCTAACAGATTGTGTCAGATCAAGTGTCCTTTTAATTTAGAACATCATTGTTATTTTCTTTCTTTCTAACTGTCCGTTCGGTGAAGGATTCAGGATTCACATGACTTGGTAGAGGTAGAATTCTAGCCCTTAACATAGCATCCAAGTGATCTTTCTTTCCTCCAAAATGTAACCTTCTCAAAACTTTTTGTTGGTTTGGCTCTTCCCTTTTTCTGCTAGTGATTCTGGCCCCTGAAGTTATTTATATCTCGATATATAGACATGCCTAAAGAGATCTCTATATAAAAGTGGAATGGGTTCCTTTCAGCCCTGTCCTTTCACATCCCAAATCTGTGCCATTGTTTCCTACCGAGATCTGCATGCATTTCTAAGGATACCTAAGCAAATTTCCAGCAAATAGATGACTACGTGGTGCATAGGACGGGGGTAAACCAGGGTAGAAGAAGAGATGCAGCTGTCTCTGGAGGCCCTGAAACATCAAGACTTTCTGGCACCTGATAACATATCGGTTCCTGTTTTCATCACTTATCTTCAACTCAGCAGTTGCCTCACTCTATTCCCCAAAAGGAAACATTCCTGGGAGCCATTGCGACACTGCAGAAGCAGCTAGGGTCTTGGAGTAGGACTCCAGCCCCTGTGTGTCCTGAGGTTTGAGTTCACGCAGCATGGTTTATCAGCTTTGACTTCTAGTTCTGGAAGGACAGTCAGACATGCATGTGCTGGCATATAAAAGGAAAACTTAAATCAGCTTTATTTGAAATAGTTAATACATATGATCTCACAGCAATTCCAAGTTCTGGGATTCAATTTATGCTCTTTTTTTTGGGGGGGGGGGGCATCACTGCCTTCTGGTGGTCGTGGGCACTACCCAGTGCTGCTCCTGAGAGCTGCCACTGGATTTGAACCGCCAAGCCGCGGGCCGCAGTCCCACACTCAACCACTTACGCCACCGGGGCTCAGCCCAATTTATGTACTTTTTAAAGCATTCATTTACTCAGTTAGTCCAGACAGAGATTTGAGAGCGAACTCTGTAGCAGTCTCTGTGTTTAAAAAAGCAATTTAGCCATTTATGAAGTCTCATGTAAGATATTTGCAAAACGCATTGCCTCTGAGTGGTCTCTGATCCATGGGGGAGCCCCTGTGTTTCAGAGTGGAATGAACAAAAGTGTGAGCCTTGGGAAGTAGATCCCTGGGGCTTTTCTTCTGAGTGGGTCCCAGCCACTAGTAGATGGGATGATCATGTTAACTGATAAAGAAAGCAGTGTTACGAATTGCAGCGACATAAGAATGTTTGAAAATTATGTCTAGAACAAGGGCAGGGGAAATGTAGTTTGTCATAGGTTTGCAGTGGGAGATGCCGACCCCCCTCCTGCACACTGCACAGGGACCCTTGCTGCTGCTAATAAGGTTGGCAGTGCAAACTCACTCACTCTCTTGGGGTGAGAAACGGATGGTACGCTTCCTTCTAGAGGACAGTTGAGACCATTCTGTGGAGTAGCTCAACCACAGGAGGTCGCTGAAAGTGCTGTTTGAAGCATGAGAAACAAAATCAGAAGTGGTACAGAAACACCCAGCAAGATAATTCTGCATAACTAAAGTTATGGACCTATTCCTGTGCCTTTGTGACAACGAGATCTGTTTGTGTAGAGGTTAAGTGCTTGGTGGCTAATCGATACATTGGGGGTTCGAAGCCACCAGCTACTCCTCCAGGTGAGAGATGCATGGCTTCTTCTGAAACCCTGGAGCAGCCTTCCTCTGCCCTGGGCGTCGGAGGTCAGTGGATGGCAGTGGGCTTGTTTGCCTTGGGTTTTTACAGTCTTTGTCACTTCCAAACCTAGAGTAGGGTCTTGGCAGAAGTCTGCCAGTGTTACTTGGATGAATTAATTCAAGTGAAAGATTTATAGATTCATTATCATTCTATCAGCCAATCTGATGTTGCAGAGGCCAGTTTGGCATGTGCCCGGTAGCAGGCAAAAGTGTAACTGCTCATTCTGTTCTCTCTGTATTATTTATAGGTATATTTTGCACCATTTCCCTCTGCACGTACGCCGCCAGCATCTCCTATGACTTGAGCAGGCTCCCCAAGCTCATTTATAGCCTGCCCGATGATGTGGAACACGGCTACAGCTGGTCTATCTTTTGCGCCTGGTGCAGTCTAGGCTTCATTGTGGCGGCTGGAGGTCTCTGTATCGCTTATCCGTTTCTTAGCCGGACCAAGATTGCACATCTAAAGAGCGGCCGGGACTCCACGGTATGAGTGTGCCTGGCAAGTTCCCTGCTCGGAGGCCCAGCCGGGGAGCTGACTACTGCTGAAGGGTGAGAAGCGGAGCCCACGCCAGGATCCC
This sequence comes from Nesogale talazaci, assembly GCA_004026705.1. Lineage (NCBI taxonomy): Eukaryota > Metazoa > Chordata > Mammalia > Afrosoricida > Tenrecidae > Nesogale > Nesogale talazaci. The sequence goes on from PVJH01004044.1 coordinate 3,533, forward strand.
AAGCACAAATCGATCAAACATTCCAGCCTGTTGCCTGCCAACCTTCCTGGATGAGTGATATCAAATCATGCAAAACCTCCCGACTGAGGACAAGACGACTGTGGATTCAAGTGCTTTAATGACTATTTCTGCTTTGACTGGGTGCAGCGGTGAGCGGTGCCATGGGGCTTCCCTAGGTTCAGCAAAGAGGAAACGGCAGAGGACCCTCTGGGTGGTTTCCCTGGGGTTCCAGAAGTTTGTATATAACGATCACTTGAGAGACATTCCTATTTGCAAAACGGTTCTTCGCACAGCGCGTATCGTTGTCCCATCGTCTTTGCTTGCCCACGGTGAACGCAGCATCGCCAGTGCTGGTCCTGATGGTGCCTGGTTGCGTCCGCACCAAAGACTTGTGCATTTTTTTGCGACTGTTTCTCGTCACTGGAAGATTCTTCTGTTGACTTATTGTTTTTATTTTTCTTTTTCCTTGCCCCATCCCCCACCCCCTTAAAGTCTCTACTCTGTCTTTGTACTGGACTGGACACCACGAGATTAAACAGATCAACCGTGTATAAAAAAGCGATTCCGTGACACTATGCAGTATTGTTTGAAGTTCTGTCTACTGTCTGAAGTCATCCGTCTCTTTATGTTAACTGGATTTCTGCATTAAATAACTGCCCCTTGTTAGTCCCTGCGTGCTTTCCTGCGTCTTCTTGTGGTATCCGTAGGTCTTCCTATCTATATGAATAGATGAGAAACCCACTGTTTCCATGTTGAGTCTTAATCAGATTTACTAATTGCTTCATTGCAATGAGGTCAGTCAATTGGTAGCATTTATCTTTTGCAGCCAACCACACACTTGGTACTGATCAAAGATATTTTCACCCCCTTTTAAAACTTGTAATACTCTAGATTTTCTTTTCCCTCCTTACCACTGGCCTGGCTCTTCTTCAATAATAAGAATATACACGCCTCTCTAACCTGAACCGGGGGCCTCTTAGACTGCGGTTTTCTTTCTTGACTACGCATTCTAAATTCTTCAACCATGTCTGAGTTGGGCTCCACCCCAACTCAGGATCTTGGCAGCTGGATTTAGCCTTTAGTACATCGGGGGGGGGGGGGGATTTTTTACCAGGGATTTTAATGTGCAGTCAGCTGTGGTTGGTGAAGATGACCCCCTGCCCCTAATAAATCTTCCTCAAAGAAACAAACCCAAAGACCCCACTGCCACTGAGTCAATTCTGCCTCATAAACTCATTGATTCTGACTCATAGTGACCGTACAGGACAGGGTAGACCCGCCTTTGTGGGATTCTAAGACTGTCGGTGTTTACACTCTTCTTCTGCACAGTGGCTGGTGGCTTCAAACTGCTGACCTTGTGGTTAGAGGTCCGATGTGTAACCCACTATACCCTATGTCGTAGGGTTTCTAAGGCTTTGCAAGAGCCAGTCACCCCATCTTTCTCCTGATGGGTTTGAGCTGCTGGCCTTGCAGGTAGCAGTCCAATGTGAACCAACAGCCCCATCAAGACTCCTTGTTTGTCCCAGAGTTGCTGTGACGTCCTTCGTAGCTAACATTTATTTAGCACTTTTTATGTGCTCAGAAGAAGCCCTGGTGGCACAGGAGGTGCCATGTTGGGCTGCTTACCACAACATCAGCAGTTCAAACCCAGCAGCTGCTCTGGGAGAGAAAGGGTTATTCTACTCTGTCACTAAATCAGAAGCAACTGTCGCAATGGGTTTGGGGTCTTTTGGGCAGAAGTGAGTAGGGGAGGTTCAGAGATGAGGTTCTAGCTTTCCATCAGGAAACTCAATTTGATTCTGGCCAATGCATCTCATGCCCAGCTACCAGCTATCTGTCTGGGTTGCCACTCCCCATCCCTCAGGACCAGGTCACTCAGAATCTTGGCCTTGGATTTGACCTTGTATACTTTGGAGGGTGGGGGTGGAGAAGAATATGTATTGCTCTCATGCTCAAGAGGGGTCAGTGGATCTTCCAGGTCAAGATGGACTAGGAAAGAAGACCTGAGATCCACTTCCAACATCAACCAGAGAAAGCTCTATAGCTCACAGTGGATCAGAGGGCAGAGGGTGAGCTGAGGATACAACAGAGGACAGCTCACAACAAGGATGGCAAATGTGCTAGGAACTAGACTTGAGTTTTTCCAGCTCTGAATTCATGTAAGCCCCCCCCCCCCAACTCCTGCAGGTAGATAGTGTTTTTATTGTTAAAGAGACTGAGCAGCAGACACGGTAGAGCTGTGTTCTTTATCCACAGGGGAATTGACATACAGGGAATCTTTCTAAGAAAGAAGGAAGAATGGAAGAAAAAGAAAACTGGGGGTGGGGGGTGGGAAATCGGGACAACTGCAACCTTACCTAAGTGCAATAAGATTGGGTAGGTTTAGAAATGCATTATATAAAGTGCTGAAACAATCACTTCATTTTTTTCACTCTCCTCTTATTTTGCTAGGAGTGAGGCCTTGGTGGTGCAGTGGTCTGAGTGCTTGGTCACTAACCAGAAAGTCAGGGGTTCAAATCCACTCATTGCTCTGTGGGAGAAAGTTTTGCTATTCTGCTTCTGCAAAGACTTACAGCCTTAGAAAACTTGGGGGGGACAGTTCTACTTTGTCCCCCCCTGCTGGCTATAAGTCTGATTGTCCTATTTGGGGGGGGGGGTGTTCTGATGGATGCCTGGAGAACATCCACTGCATCTTCATCCATCCAGAGAGGGGCAGGCACTCACTGACCTTTAAGCTTTCCCTCTGAACCCTGCCATACCCCTCTCTTGAACTTGGGTGATAAAGCAGCTCTGTAATCTGTGGAAATGCCGGACTCAAAAGTCAGACACAGTTTGAGATTTTAATGTAGTACCAGTATCTTTCCTTCTGTCTTGTAAAAAAGGAAAATGGATTTGCTATTCATGAAGGCCAGGTGTACTCTGCCACGCCCCCTCAGAGGGTAGCATGTGACAGGGTACACATTTTGTTATCAGGCCTTTGGGAGAGCTTAGATGACCCCAATGACCACACATGAACCCACCCCATGGGTCGGGGCATGCCCAGGCCTTAGAGCTACACTCAGTGGCCGTCTCAAGGGACTGTTTAATAAGCCAGTCCCTCTGGGCAAGATCACAGCCACATGTAAAGGGGCAATTATTTTCATTTATTACTTATGTGGGAAAACCTCGAAGCAGGAGAGCAGTTTCTTTGAAGTCTTCTTGAAAGACTCCCTCCAGAAGGTGTCAAGACTCTGGAACATTTATATTCCAACCACCAAAGCAGTGTCTGAGTGAAAGACTTTTGAAGGTTTGGAGAAGTTTCTTAGGGCATTGAGGTGAGAATGGAAGAAAGCCCCACACTGACAGAGGTTGAATGGTTCACAGACCCGGAAAGATCTGTGTAGAAGCCAGGGGAATTCCCTTAGGATCCTGGCATGTGCTGGGAACAACTGAGCCTCCTCTACCTTCCAGCAGATGCAAGTTTCGGGCAAGAAGCGACATGCCCGTGATTCCCTGGTTGCTGTTTATCGTCTCTGAAGCACAGGCGAATGCTGCTCCCACTGAACATTTGACCTCAGTATGTTCTTGGGATTGTCTAGCAATGGATGTTGAATGGAGAGTGGTTGCTGTGTTATGTATGGCAGAGTAAATTATGGAGATTAATTGCTTGTTCTCCACATGTCCTCTGCCTGAGTCCCAGTTGTAGGCAGGTAGCCAGATGTTTTCTGGCTTATCTCTGCCCCAGAGATAAACAGAGGGGGTGCCAAATTCCTTGAAGTCACTGTACATTAAGGGACTTTTTGGTCTACAAGTACTCACCATAGCCCACAAGGGTTAGGATCTTGTAATGAGAAGAGTCACACACTCCCTGAAGGTATCAGAGTCTCAGAGACCATGGCTGTGTGTGTGAATCTGATTCTGGGGCCCTGGGTCCAGTGGTTCCAAAGCAGCAAAACCAATGGGCTCAAACTGCCCAACTCTGGGAACAGTGGGTTTCTGAGTGGTAATCAGTCTGACTGGAAAGGCCCAGGGGCTTTGGCCCAAGTGCATGAGTGTCTGTGTGTGTGTGTCCATAATATCGATGAAAAGCAAATCCCACAGTCCTGGAAGGTAAGGTTCTGCATTGAAAGTACACAGATCTTTCAAGAGAAGGTATGTCTATTTCTTGAACAGGTGGGATTGTAGACTCAAATTCATGTCCATCTACTAAGCATAGATCACATTCCTCATCCCCTTCCTCAACCCCATCGCCACTAAACCCCACCTCCAAGCTGCTGCTTTTAACAGTCTCCTCAGCAACCTGGGGTGGTTGTCACTCATCCTATCAGGGTCGTTGCTGGACTAGAACCAGTGCCACCCTTCTGATGGAAACCTGCTGGCCCTCCTTTGAAATCCCACAGATTGTCATGAGTCTAGGAAGTGAGAAACCACTGTAGAATCTAATCTGTCCCCTGGACATCCGTTACTTCACTCAGCAGATAATTGCCGGAGGCCATCAGGAGCCCTGGTGGGGTAGTCGTTATGAGGTGGGTTGTTAACCTCAAGGCCAGCAGTTTGAGACTACCAGCCGCTGCGCAGGAGAAAGACATGGCTTTCCAGTCCTGGAAAGAGTTGTGGTCTTGGAAACTCACAGGACAGCTCTATCCTGTCCTATAAGGTCACTGTGAGTGGGAAGGAACTGGCCCACAGTGAGTTTGTTTGGTTTGACTGTGTCAGGCCCTAGGGAAACACCCATGAAGCGGACATTCCTGCTTTGAAAAATTTGCCCAAGCCTAAGCCCATAGATAATTCAGATTCATAGCTGCCTCTTTATAGCTTGCATTCCAGTACAATGAAGTAACAACAACAGCAGCAACAACAACAAAAACCCGTTAAAGTCACCCTTTCAGGTCCTGAATGATTTCATAATTATAGAATGAACATAACATATACATTTTAAAAATAAAGCACCTTTTCAGTGGTTCGGCATCGCACTCATTATTTGAATTTATTTGCAAAGTAAAAAGTCAACAATCTTAACTTGTGGTGTGGACTGGGGAGCCGGTTCATAAAGATTCCTCATTTAAAATTTAAATTGGAGAACAACAAAGGTGCTCCATGAGAGTTGAAGCCCTATGGTGTTGACTAAGGATGTTGAGTAGACTGTGTGTGGATTGTCAAAAGAAAGAACCAGACAGTCTTAAAAGAAATGGGACCAGCATACTCCTTAGAAGGAAGGATGGTGAGACGTTATCCACCTTCAGGAATGACCAGCTGCTATGAAAAGACATCCTGGTAGGTTAAGTGGAGGGACAGGGAACCCCTCAAAGACTGATACAACACACTGGAACATCGTCGGGAAGATGGCAGAGGAAGGTGGCACAGAACAGGCCATCTTTGATTCGGTTATACATAAGATTACTAGGAGTCCCTGCTAATTTGATGGCAGTTAACAAGGACACAGGCAAGTTATTGGTCCCTAAGCTAAGAGATGACAAAAGAGGTACTTGGGTGGACAGTGAGAGTCAGGTCAATTCAAGAAAAACCACTCAATGGAGGGAGTGCACCTGAGCTGTTGGGGCCTGCCAGTCTCTGCCTACTGGTCAGAGTGCCCACCTCCCCTCTGCCTGGCTCCATTGACTTTTTGAACATCTTGTTGTTGTGTGATGGACTGTCTATTCCAATTCATAAAGACTCAATCGATAGGACAGAATAGAACTGCCTCATAAAGTTTTGTTGATGGTGTTCCCTTTCTCCTCTGGAGCTGCTACTAAGTTCAAACCACTGAACTTTCCTGTCTGAAAATAACCTCACAGTCACCAGTCACCTGCCACGTGGGAACCGGCTGTTCACCCTTAAGTGGACCGTAGATTCTCACAAGGTGGAGACGGTCTTGCACGTGCTTTGTCTCCGGTGCTCAACCCAGGCTCTGGCGCACAGCCAGGGTTCTTAGTGCACAATAAATGAAAGGTGGCCTTCAGAGCCACAGAGATCAACTCTCATCTTCCCTGGGCAGAAATGAATCCCTGAGCACCAATTTTAGGGAGCCCATGAAAAAATACATACAATAGCATGAGGAGGCTAAATGGAATGAGAATATAGCTCGGCAAGCAAGTAAGCCTCATTAGAATAATTAAAGGGACTATTAACCCAAACTAACACAGACATAACTTGAAATGTGTTATGAACTAAGGACTATGGAACAATTATTTTTGATAGTTCAAACATTATGAAGTTAGTGACCTCAATATAGCTCTACACCTCAATTTTAAGCGATCCCATTTGTGTGCCCGAGTGTTTTAAATCTCTAGCTGGAATTCTGAAAGGAATGCTTGAGAAATGACATCCTCTGAATGCAAATGTCTACAGTGACTGCAAGTCCTTTGAAATTGCATTGGGATTTCTCCAGAGGGTCCTGTCCTTTGACTGGAAATTCCTTTTTTTTTTTTGCTGCAGGACCACAAAAAAGATGCTCAAAGAAAACAATCTCTGCATCCCAGGAATTTGTCTATCCATTATATCCACATTTCCTCTCACCACGTTACCTTGATTTCCCTAGATTTCAAAGCAAGATTTCTCACTGTCTAGGACCTATTTGACAGTGTTTGCCTGGAGTGCACAGAAAGGGGGAAACAAATTGGTTGGCTAAAAATAATTCTTTTCTGTCTTCATTTTTTATTGTTTCTTCCCTTTCAGTAGTCACGATACATCTTTATTGCTGGCGATGTATAAGTCTCTGGACCACAGGTCACGTTGTCTAGGATCGCTGAGTAAAAGTTTTGCAGAAAGGAACTGAGAGCAGACTGTCTGGCTGGAGTGGAAGCAGCAAGGGCAGTAGTGTAGGTGAGACTGCTCAGAGACACAATAAGGAGCCTATGTTTTATTCTATGAAGCATTAGAGTTTTAAAGAAGGAGCCTGCTGTGACCTGATTTTCACTGTAAGAATATCATTGTCCTTGCCAGGTGGAGAATAAATTGGATGAGGGCAAGGCTGGCGGTGGAGGAAGATTTTGTAGGAACCCCTGAGACATGCTGGGAGTCTCAACCTAGAGAATAATGATGAAGATGGAGAGAAGTTGGCAGGTTTTTTTTTTCTCGTAGAGCTGAAATTGACGAGACTTGCTAGTAGAGTAGAAGACCAAGGAGAAAGAAATTCAAAAACTTCAAGTTCATTGCCATCAAGTCGATTCCACCTCATAGCGAGTCTGTAGGATAGGGTAGAACAGCTTCTAAGAATTTCTGACACTAACTCTTTAGAGGAGTAGAAAGCTCTATCTTTCTCCCGAGGAATGACTGGTGGTTTTGAACTGTTGACCTTGCAAATTATAGCCAATGTGTAACCACTATGCTACCAGGGCTCCTAGGAGATGGAAGGAACTTTGTTTTTTTTGTGGGGGGGGGCATCACTGCCCTCTGGTGGTGGTGGGAGCTACCCGGCCTTGGTCCTGGAGAGCCGCTGCTGGATTTGAGCCACCAAGCCCATGGGCCGCAATCCCACACTCAACTACTATGCCACCAGGGCTCAGCCGAGATGGAAGGAACTTTGTAAAAAATAACACATAAATAAAAACTTGAGTTTGGTCCTTTCCTAAGGAAACCAATTCTTGAGGTACCAAAAACGGAGATGAAATAACTGGGGGAGGGGAAGAAGGATGTGAGTAAAGGACTAAGCTTAAAATAAACCCATAGTTACCTTGTTTACAGTAGCTTCCCTGAGAAGAGGCCAGGGTTAGAGTTGTAACTGAGTGTACAGTTCAGTGACAACCATACTTCCTCCCCCTGGTTCATCTAAATGCTCTCCTACAGCCTACATCTCCTTGATTGCTGGTTGTTCTTCAGAAGGTGTCTCTACCAGGGTTGGTGAATAGGCATCTGTTTGAGGGACAATTCTTCATGGTGACAGAAGATTTTGATCCAGACCCCACAGGAAACAACACAGTGAGAGTAGGTCAGGGGATGGTAGCAGTGTCCCACACGGACAACCCCTAACTTAAACCACGTCCCATAGACGTTGAGTCTGTTGTAATTGGTTGAGCAGTTCTCCTCTCTGGAGAGCTTTGAGGAACACTGAGATCTAAAACCAGCCCCCTTGCAATTGAGGAGATACTGATTCATGGCAATCCAAGGACTTCCGAGAAGACTCCACAAGGTTTTCTTGAATGTAATCTTATAGAAACAGATCACCAGAATTTCCTTTTGCTGTAGTACTGGGGAGATTCACACTCAAAGCCTTTTGTTTTGTAGCTGGAATCAGGTCATTTGTTTCCACCAATCAAACAGTTTTTTGAGAACAAGTCCTGGTGATATCATAGGGCACAATCACATCCACAAAATGCACAGACCACTGCCCCTGATATACTCCCCTTGGATGTCCAAGACGTTGATGATGGTACTGAACTGAGTGTGGACAATGGGGATGGATGAAGTATACCCTCACCCTCTTCAGAAATCTGCAAGGTGGATTTAAACATTCATGAAAAATATGGCATGAAACTTTAATGGATTTTTCCCATGAACCTTCGGAAGCTCCCTGAACACATGACCGAGAAGTTAATTCCCTTGATAGCTGCTTATCTCTGATGTGGATTCCTGGGGCTCCCCAAGATTCTTATGGGAAGTGCCCCAATGATCCACTCACTGTGCCCAGAGCACAAGAGATCTGTCCCGTGACAACCAGATCTCACAGCCTTTCATTCCTGATTCATGATGAAACATCTTTTATTTCTACCTGGGTGCCTTTCTGATTGGCAGGCTAACTGTGATGAACCCATAAACACATAACCCAAGGAACTTGGCCAGGCCTGAACTGAATTCCATTCAGCAGTGGGCTTCAAACTCATTCCCAGCACGTAGAGCACATCAAACCCCACCATTCTGGTGGAACCTGCTGAGCATAAGAACTTGAAACAAGCCAAAGCACCTGAATAACTAGTTGAGGTTTTCTCATTTCACTCTAAGCCCTGGCTTTACATTGGTAAGCTTTGGATTCTACATTGAATACTCAAAAAGAAAAAAAGAGAAAAGGGAGGATGAAAAGAACCAAAACACTGCTTTCTTTTATAGCACTTTATCCTAAGAAGAGAGCGCTGGGGGTCACATTCCTGTCAATCCTTGGCTTCCTTTACTCATCAATGTGAGATGTCAATAAGAGATGGGAAGAAGCTCTTGTTCTCAGCATCCATGAACCCAAGTCATGCCCCATAGATGTTGGGTCTGTTGTAATTGATTGAGCAGTTCTCTCTGGAGAGCTTTGAGGAACACTGAGGTCTAAAACCAACCCTCTTGCAGTCTAGGAGATATTGACTCATGGCAATCCAAGACTTCCGAGTAGACTCCATGGGGTTTCCTTGAATGTAATCTTATAGAAACAGATGGCCAGAATTTCCTTTTTGCTGTAGTGCTAGGGGGCTTCACACTCAAAGCCTTTTGGTTTGTAGCTGAAATCAGGTCGTTTGGCCTTGAGGAGCAGACCCAGTAGCATATCCTAGGGCCTACTTTAGGCCATATCCTTTACATATGTTATCTTGGCATTATTATGCCTAAATTTTGAGTGAGAACTTTAACGCTCATGGAGGTTTTTACTTCTGTCAAGAGCGACAGTCTTGAACATTGGCACATATAGGAGCTCTCAAAACAAGAATCCAGGACAGATAAACCCCTCAGGAACAGCAATAGGAGGATATGAAGGTAGGGGGAAGGTAAACGGGGGAAATGATCGCAATGAATCACATATAATCCCCCCACCCCCTCACCTTCCAGAGGGACAAACAACAGAAACGTGGGTAAAGGGGATAGTGGATGGTGTAATATAGGAAAATGATAATAATTTATAATTTATCCAGGGTTCACAAAGATGGGCAGGGAAAAAGAGGAGCTGGTACCAAGGACTCAAGTAGAAAGAAAATGTTTTGAAAATGATGATGGCAACATAAGTACAAATGTGCTGGATATAAATATAATCAATGTATGAATTGTTATAAGAGCTGTGAGAGCCTCCAATAAAGTTACTTATAATTTTTTTTTAAGTTACAATCTTAGAAACCCATGGGGACCGTTCTACCCTAGGGTCCCTATTCATCAGCATTATGAGTTCTGAGAAGGTACTGAGTAAGGGGGGGACAGCAGTAGTTCAGTGGTAAAATTCTTGTCTTCCATGTGGGAGGCCTGGGCTCCATTCCTGGCCAACACATTTCATGTTCTACCACCACCCATGCCAGTAGTGGGTTATGTGCTTCTGGAGAGGTTGCAGAAGATCTTCCAGACTAAGATGGATGTGGGAAGAAGACCAGCAATCTAATCCCGAAAATTAGCCCATGAACATCCCAGTGTTCACAATGGGCTAGTCCACAATCGGTCTTGGGGGTGGCTAGTGACTCGTTCCGTTGTGTATGGGGTTAATCTGAGATTCCAACAACTCAACATAAGTGGTAAGAGCATGGTTTGGGTCTAACCTGCTTACCCTAAAGTCATTGCCCTTTCTGCCTTTCCACACGGCATCCAGGCCAACTACTACACACATCAATCATGTATCTCTAATCACCTCTGAGCTGATTTCTTCTGGAGAGTGTCACATCTTCCCTTGGAAGCTACTGGTTTAAAGCTGCAGTTTTGAATCAGGCCACACATTTCAAAACCTTAGCACTCTCTGCCCTTGGTAATTCTGTAAAGGATGCCAGACCTATTTTTATAAGCACAGAACCTCTCCTTACATGGGTGACCTTCAAGGAACTCTAGAGTCTGCTGCAGCCTACAGGTATGGCAGCAATTTTAATTACCTTCTTAGCTAGCCCCCTCCTCCCTCTTCAGAACATTTTGAAAAATTTCCATGTCACCAGGGATGCTCAAAGATTAATATTGAAGTGGATAGGGTCTCCTCACTTTTTCCTGTGAAAGCATCCCTGATGAATTCTCAGAAATTATTGAATGAAAGCAATTACTCAAAAACAGAGGTGGTTAGAGGGCAGGGTAGGGCCTGAGAGGCTCATGCATTTGAATCCTTGCTCCCAGTCAGTCTGAATGTGCGACCCTGAAAGCCAATCATTCCTTCTGAACCTCTGGAGACACCCACGAACTGCTGTGCTTTGGGGGAAGTTGACAAGAAACACAAACTTAGGTTTTGAACAGCCCAATAAACTTTTTTTTTCTTATTGAAGTTAAATGGGAACTATTTTCTAACAAAATAACATGGTAAATTACACAAACAAGGAAATAAAGCCAACTGATGCTGAGTCAGCCAGCCCAGGGATCCAATAAAAAAACATCCAAGTTGTTTATTAAGTGGCAAGGGGAGGACTTCATTGTATATTTTCTCTTCGAGAGATTCATTAAGGTGCAGTGGCTTATAAAAACAAAAACAACAAAACGAAAACTTCTTGGCAGCCTTAGAGGTAGAGGGAGATGATAATTGTCATTACCAATGACAAAGGAGGAAATGGGGGGTCCAAGCATTAGCCCAGGATCTTTTTGACCAGTCCCTGCCAGGGCATCTACCACTCCCACAAATGTGACAACTAGACTATAAGGCTAACATACCAGTCTCAGCATCTGTATGCCGGCAAACATGTTGGTAAAGTGCCAGTTTCTGCTTTCTATGCCTCTGCTGAGACTACAGTAAATCTCTATTGTGCCCACATGTTTCTAGAATAAAATGGACTCAGGAATTGAAACCAAACCAACTGTGAAAGGTAATTTGGGGAAGATAGCACTCGTGATTAATGCAGTATTGATTCACTGGGTGAGCTAGGTCTTAAAGAATTTTTCAAAATGAAAGTAACAGTTTAAAGAGGGTTCGCAGGAGTGGGGAAGCTGCTTTCCAGAGAAATGAAGTTAAGGGAAGGAAGTCAGTTGACTTGGAATTAGATGGCGAGGGACAGAGTGACTCATTGCACCACAAGGAGAGCAAGCAAGCAGCTTCTTCTCGCACCCAGCCAAAAATACCGAAGAAGGCCATGGGTTAATACAAACTTGAGAATACATTCATGATTTTTAAAGCAATCAGGCTGTGAGTCTGTGCTATGCCGACATAATCAAGAAAGTGCCACCGAAAACGTCAAACTGTTACCTAATAATGACTGAGCAACTGGTTCTGTGAGACTTGATTCCATACATCCCAGTATCCTGGAGAGAAATGAAAAACAAAACAAATCCCTTCTTTCAGCAAGTAATAACTGAAGAGAGATAGATATCTTCGGCCATTGTATTGTACATGTGTATTATATACGGGAGAATGACTAGGCTCTTGTGTTAGGTCATATTGACTACAGAAATAAATTCAGAGACACTCGTATATGTATAAGAGGGAGTTTTATCTTAAGAAGGGGTTATACATCAGGAAAACATACCAGCCCAGTCCAGATCAAGTCCATTAGTCTGATGCTAGTCCATAAATCTCTCTTCGGCCTCTCACAGCTACATGTAATAATTCAGAATACAGGAAAATCCCAGGCTGGTGGGTGTAAAGTTTTATGAGTCTAACGGTAGTGGAAGCATCACAGGGCTCTCGCAGGTCTCGGACAGGTCTCCAAGTAATTCACCAGGAGGATGGTGAAACAGAGCGCGAGCAGAAGTTCCCAGGATCCTACTCATGAGAAGGTCATGCCCACTAGGAGGCGCCATCGGGCTGTGACCTGATTGGAGGCTAGACTCCACCCCTACACTTTTTAAACTTCAAGGTGACTTGAATTTATGTAACGACCACAGCTTTCTACTCCCCTAGAGAGTTGCTGTCTCAAGGGATAAACCTGTCTTGAACAGTTAAAACTTTGTCAGTTAATACTCTCCCTTATGCACATTAGGTCTGATCTGGTTTTCAAAGTTATCTGCATTTTTGTTTTGTTTGTTCATATTAGAGTTTATCTCAGAGGTGTTATGCTATTAAGGGTCACCTTCTTGAAATTATGTTATATATATTTCTGTTTCTTCATATGTGAAACCGAGGACAGCAAGAATAAGGGTTTGGTGTGGGGGCTGGATTACAGTGGGGGCGTGGCTGGGGTGGGGTGGGGAGAGTGGACTAAAATGGAGACAATGTCAAGGAGTTCAGAAAGTAAAAGAATATTTGGAAACTGAGTGTGATGGTAATTGTACACTACTACTTAATGTGATTTGAACTGTAGAATGATATGATATATGTATTGACTCCCAACTAATGATAAGCTTAAAAAGAAAAGTAAAAAAAGATGTGCAGTCTCAGAGCCACAGGGACAGATGTACACTGTCTAGGGTCACTATGAGTTGGGATAGACTTGATGGCAATGAGTGTGTCAGTCTGGATAGACTAGAGAAAAAATTCATAGAGACACATATTTGTATAAAAAAGAGGTTTATATATAAGAGCAGTTGGATCTTGAGAAAACAACACAATCCGATCCAGATCAAGTCCCTAAGTTTGATATTAGTCCATATGTCCAATACCAATCTATAAAGTCCTCTTCAGACTCATAAAGCACATGTAATGATGCTGAATGCAGGGAGATCACAAGTCAGTGAGTGGAAAGTCTTGTAGATTGAGTGGCATGGTAAACATTTCAGTGTGGCTGCTCTGAGTCCAGGGTTCTGGCTGCATAAGGGTAGGTCCATGTGACTTCTTTTCAAGGATGTCTCACAGGGAGTGAGCACAGTGAGTATCTCTTGTCTCCCAGGAGGAAAAGCCGGAGTTCCCAGAATTCTCAGGAGAAAGTCATGTCTACACAGAGGCCTCATTGGCTATGATCCATTTACAGACTATACCTCCTCACTCTTAATCCTCTCAAGTCCCAACTTGACACCAGATTATGTAACTACCACCAAGAGTATGATATATGTAATCAGCTATTATATATAATATATAATAATATATACTATATTATTTTACAGGGTATGATATGAGGGGGTACCCCCCAAATGACGTTCATTTGCTTTTTTGATGTGAGGGGGATGGTGCATTTGTAGATTTTTCCACCAGGCCGGACTGTTAATCAAGCTTTCTATTTAGAAGTTATGATCTGAAAAGATTGTGTAACCGTGTGCGACAAAAAGCCCTGATCTGTGGCAGACAGGGGACTGTTTTTCACGCCATGACAATGTACCTGCTTACAAAGCCATCTCAATGTGTCAGCTTTTGGCAAAAAAAAAACAACATGCCTCTCTCATCTGAAGCAGCTTCCTCACCTGACCTTGCTCCGTTTGAGTTCCTTTGTTTCCATGAATGTAGAGGGACATGAAAGGACATAGAATTTGAAGACATAGAAGAGGTGAGGATAAAAACAAGGGCAGTGCTGTCGTCGTTCAAGCAGAGGAACTTAAAAAAGCTTCCAAGAATGGAATTGCAGACGTGATAAATGCACTAATTGTCACAGAGAGTACTTTGAAGGTGTTAAGGTTGTTTTGTACAATAAATACATAGCTTTGAAAAAAATCCATTTTTTGTTATCCCCTCAGATGCTATAAAAACATCTGGTCAATACTATACAACATATACCTATATGTATCTTTTTTATATTGCAATGCGTGAATTTAGTCAAATTACAGGGAACCGTTAACACCCTGGAGCGAACTTGAAGGCACCACCAACAAGGGCTCAGCTCAAGACCTTTATTCTCGGTAAAAATGAAAAGTCAGTGAAAGATTTTAAAGAAAGGAGTTGACTGAGCTGATTGACATGAATGAAAACGTCACACAAACGCTGGTCCTCTTCATTCACCTTCTAATTTCCTTGGGGCTCCTTGGCTATGAAGTCGACCCTTACATTGAAATCAGGGTTTAACAATGCAGAGCTAAGGGCAGGGGACAGAAAGGGAAGGCTAGAAGTGTGGAAGAGCCCGAGTGGGGTAGTCTACTACACTGGAGCTAGCTAACTACCAGGTCAGTGACTTGAAACCCCTAGCTTGTCACTTAGGAGAAAGACAATCCTGCTACCATCTTGGAAACCCACAGGGGCAGTTGTATTCTGTCCTATACGGATTGTTTTGAGTGGTCCTCCATGTGACCACAGGGAGGTTTTTACCACCAAGAAAAGGATATTCATTTACTAGGGCTCTAACAGCAAAATGCCTCAAAAACAGGCGACTTTGTCACAGCAGAATTTGTTGTATCGCAGATCTAGAGGTTAAGAGTTGAAATCAGGGTATTCCTTGGCAGGGTCCTGAACCTCCGAAGGGTCAGGGGACTTTCCTTTTTCTTCTCTTTCAGCTTCTAGAAGGACGAGGCTTTCTTTGGTTTAGGGCAGGATCGGCAAACTCTTGAGACTGAAGAGCCAATCCTGTCCTTCCTATCAACTTTAAAATCACTCAAGAGCCTTAAATATGTTTTTTCCAAACAGATGAAATCACCGTGAGCTGAAATAATAACCTTCAAATGTTTTCAATGTGACTTCAGAGCTGCACGTTCACACTGAAAGAGCCACATAGGACTCGCAAGCCGCAGTTTGCCGACTCCTGGTTTAGGGCAACATACCTCCTACCCTTGCCTCTGTCACACATATTTTTCTCTTTTGTAGCTTCTCTTTTAAAAAAATAAGGAACTCACACATTGAAGGAGGGTCTATCCTACTGCAGTAGGAATTCATGCTAACTCTATCTGCAGAGACCCGATCACTGAACACAGTCATATTCACACATGCTGGGAGAGAGGACTTCACCTTGTTTGGGGTGGTGGTGGAGTTCGGGGGGGATGATAGCATTGAACTCAAACAAGCACAGATCTGTGAGAGACTTGGGAAGTGAGCGGGTACTTGGAGGAAATGCTTTTACTTGTTATATCTCCAAGACGGCAGTTACTCGCTGATCGAACTTGGAGAAAACTGACCATAGGTTAAATGGTTGTGACATTCTGATGGTAAGATTATATTTCAAATTTCCTGTTTCTCTGGAGTATAACGAATACATGGAATTTAACTAAAAGAACAGGCTCAGCTCTCCAGGCACCTAAGCCTCCTTTCAGCTGCTTCTGTAAGCACCAAACAATCCATTATTCTGCTCAAATGTTTTTCTAGATTCCGCTTCTCTCTCTCTCTCTTCCCTCCCCACCCCATGTCTTTTTTTTTTTTTTTTAAGATTTTTTTTTGGGGGGGGCATCACTGCTCTCTGGTGGTGGGAGTAGGAGGTCTAGCCCCACTGCTGGAATTGAACCTCCGTCCCAGTGGGCCGCAGTCCTGCGCACAACCACTACGCCACCGGGGCTCAGCCCCCCCATGTCTTCTTAAGAGTGGATTCCTCCCTCCATTCAGAGGTCAGAGAGGTTTCCTGCTTTCATAAAATGGGACTGAGTGCTAACAGAGCAGGGATTCTTGCCCCGCAGTTGACGTGTGCCTGGCAATCCCCTGCTCCCTGCCTATCTCTCTTTCCAGAGTGGTCTGAGCAGTCATTCCATTCAGGCATTTTACCAGAGGGCATCATCTGAGCTTGCTAATGGATGCCTGATGGAGAAATGTGTCTAAGACTGAATGAATGAATGGAAAAAGAATTGAAAAGACTCCAAAGAGAACAGAGCATTTCAGAATGCCCCAATACCTGTGCACTCTGTTGAGGTTTCCTTTTCTTCGGAAATTGCCTGCAAAGACTTGGCATCTCACCTAATGTTAGTCCCAAGGCTTTTTTGCATTGAACAGTCTAAGGGAGTCTTTCCTCTTGGGCATCAATATGTTTCTAACCCTTGACAAGATCAAGTTTTCTAGGTTGCTAGAGAGGCAGGCCTCTCCCCTGACAGCTGGAAGACTGTCCTCTGAGTGTCACCTGTACTCACTGTGCTGATATCTACAGGCATTTGTTCTCTTTGCACAGGAGCCAGCTCAATTTAGTACCCGGCATGCTCACTGTGTTGATGTCACGCCCTGTGCCCCATGCTGAAGGAAAAGGACTTTATAAAACACCCCAGGGTGCGCTGAGCCCCGGTGGTGTAAGTGGTTGAGGGCAGGATTGTGGCCCGAAGGCTTGGCGGTTCAAATCCAGCGGCGGCTCTCAGGAGCAGCACTGGGTAGCGCCCACAACCACCAGAGGCAGTGATGCCCCCCCCCCAAAAAAAAATTAAAAAAAAATAAAACACCCTAGGGAGAAGATAGCCTCAATTTCTGGAAAATTCTTAAAAGGCTTTATTGTCTGATGCATTGGTAGGTAGAGAAATTTTAGCAAGGACTTAAAATGTGATTTCATTCTGAGATTAAATTAGTAATTAAAGCCACAAGGCTGCTTCATATGATCTGCACTATTGTCTGCAAGATCAATTAAGAACCACATTAAAAAAACGTATTATTTGCTGGGTCTTGGTTAGAAACACAAAACTGTTCAAATACATACGTTGCCATTCCCCCCCTCCCCCGCCCCCCAAATGCACACAGTATTTTAGGCATAGAATGAAAAACGATACAATATTCCAAATCTTTGAATGGCAATAGTATTCAAAATAATTTCGGTGGGACCACAGAGCGATATAAAACTGACATCTGGGAAACATACTAAAAGGAAGTCTTCCAGTTGGCGATTCCACAGGAATATAATTCAGTAATTTATGTGTACTGGACAGATTCTCAGTTGCCATCACTGTCAAATACCCACTGGATATTTGGTAAATTATGATCAGTTTTTTTAAGTTTCTTTTACAAAACATAGTGCCTTGTTAATATGTGCCATACAATTAGTCTGGGGTAGGGGGGTGGGGGTTTGACCAGGTGACACCTCTTACCACCTGCAGGGAGAACCCTTGGTGCAATAGATGACGGCATTGAAGTTTCCACCTTGCACAAGAGGCTTTGAAACCTCAGAGACAGTGGATTCTAGAGTGGGCAGTGAGAAGATGCTAACATTTACATAAGGTAGTTCTAGTTCCACGTGACTCAATCCAAGGTACTAACCCATTTCCACTCCTTGTCTGGGTAGGCTGACTATGGAAGAAACAGCACCATCTACTGGTGCTCTGTCTACAACACACACAGCATCCTGTAGGGAGGCACCCGACCCTCCCAGCAGGTTATCTCCTGCCTGCCCAATAACTGAGCGCTTAAGGAGCTCTTTAATCAGAAGAATTGTTGCCTGGAAATACTTAGTAGTGAAAAAGGCAACTTGGTTATCCCAAGCAAGGTATTGCCGGTAAGGAAAAATCAAATTCAGAGTCAGTATTTATTAACCCGAGAACAAACGATTGCTTTTTCCCATAAGGTTCCAGGTCAGAAAATAAGATTTAAAAAAAAAAAAATTAAATCATTTTATTGGGAGCTCATTCAACTCTTATCACAATCCACACATACATCCACTTATGTACATCTGTTTCCCTCATCTCTCAAAACACTTGCTTTTTACTTGAGCCCCTGGTATCTGCTCCTCATCTTCCCCCTCCCTCCTTCCTCTCCCTCCTCCATGAGCCCTTGATAGTTTATAAATTATTATCATTTTGTCATATCTTATACCATCTGAAACAAGATTTTTAAGGATCCCTGATGGCACTGTCAGGGAAGTGTTGGGCTGCTAATCACAAGGCTGGAGGTTCAGAGTCACCAGCCTCTCCATGGAGGAAAGAGGAGGCTGTCTGCTTCTGTGAAGAAGTTCAGAGCTACAAAAAAAATCGTATTATTGTCAATGAGGGGAAGTGCAGAGGGGGGACCCAACGTCCATCTGGGGACAACTGGACATTCCCTCACAGAAGGCCTGGTGAAGGGATGTGGCAGTCAGGGTGCAGTGTGGCAACAATGAAACATATAACATTTCTCTAGTTCTTGAATACTTCCTCCTCCCCCACTATCATGACCCTAATTTTACCTACAAATCCAGCTGGACCCGAGGATGTATACTGGTACAGATAGGAACTGGAAACACAGGGGATCCAGACCAGAAGAACCCCTTAGGACCATTGGGGCGAGGGGTGATAATGGAAGGGTGGAGGGCAGGTGAGGTAGAAAGGGAGAACAGATTACAAGGATCTACATACAACCTCCTCCTTGGGGGACAGACAGAGGAGAAGTGGGTCAGGGGAGACATTGGATGATAAACCAAATTTAGTTTTTCCCTCCATGGCGAACTGCTGATAGAGCTTGCCCAGATCACGGGAGTGAAAAGCGCAGCAGTGTGGAAGGAGGTACACAGTAGGGCTAAATTGCCGATCGGTTCTGCAGCTTGGAGCCTCGGATGGTGCTGGATCGCGGGGTTTGTGCTACTACCTCTGTGGGGGTGATGACATGCTGCTGGGCCACGGGCACTGGGCGTTTGACTTGATGGACGGAATAGCCTCCAGGTCATGGATAGTTTAGGTCTCTTAGTGTGCTGTGGCGAAGCCTTCCACAGACATGCAAGAGTTACTTTTAAAGGAGAACACTTACTCATGTAAGACAGCTTTTTTGCCCCCAAATTGAGGGGTGGCAACGGAGCTTCTCTTATTGGCACTTGCTGCAGGCCCCACCCAGCTCCCAGATCTGTCAGACATGCGGGCACCAGGACATCTCCTGGACACCAGATGGAAGAGCGGAGCTGCTTCTGGTGGGGCCCAGCCCGTGGAGGACTTTCCTTGCCCAAGCTCCAAAAACCCAACTCACTGCCATTGACTTGAACCCAACTCAGAGAGAAGCTATTGCACAGGGTGGAACTGTCCCTGTGGGTTTCTGAGACGCCAACTCTTTATGGGCCTGGAGAGTTCCATCTTTTTCCTGTGGAGCGGCTTGCGGTTCCATACTGCTGACCTTGCAGTGAGCAGCCCAGCGCCTGACCACTGTGCCGCCAGGGCTCAATGCTCCCTTCCCCAAGCATCTATTAAGCATGAGTCAGAGCAGCAGACTCCAACACGTTGTAGGCTGTCTGTCTCCACATGCCGGGGCTCCCTCAAGGCCCCGCACTACTCATCTCTGTAGCCTCCACAGAGACGGGGACTCACTTTTGCTTGACTAATGTGGAAAGGGCGGGAGGGGGACTCCCACATGTGAATGTGGCCCTTCTGAACATACACCCCCTTACTCCACGGGTCAGAAAGTCATGGGGTGACCCTGTATGTTGCGGCAGGTAGCTGTGCCCACCAGGCTCAGAAACGTCTTGTCACCAAGCTGGGTGCCGTGATCAGAAAAGCACTTCCCAAGTCTACCACCATCCCCAGCGCCCCGCGCCCAGCCTGTTCTCCCACCATGTACGCACCTGCCCTGGGTGGTAGTGCAAACAGGACTGTGAAGTCAGGGGGTGATGTCATGGGCATGCAATAGGCCCCTCAGCCCACTGAAGTGTGCCCTGTGATGCTAATGCCCCCAGCTCAGTGTGGCTAAACCCAGAGACCACTTGGGGCTGGGAAAAGCCTGGCCTCTAATGGAAAGGTTAGCAGCTTGAATGTACCCACCACCTTTGCACCTGTGATTAATATTACAGCCCAGGAAGTCCTATGAGACAATTCTATGCTGCATACGGTCTCGGTGCTAGAACCAGCTCAAAAGCAACTACAAAAATTACCCGCTCCCACCCCCTTCAATTGTTCCTTTCAGGGTATGAATCAGAACATGAGAAATTTCCAGGGATACATTTATCATCTTCACTGACATGTCGGTATGCTGCTTCCCCCCGTCACCATGGGTAAATTATTCATGAGCCAGTAAAAGCCAGTCCCGCTACCGGGAGCTACAGCCTCTTGTCTGCTCACCACATTGCTCCGGCATCTCCCCACTATGCCTATCTCAGCCATTTTTCATCTTTCCTGGAATATTCTCTTCAACATAAAAATTCAGCTGCTGGTTCTCCCATTTTTAACACAACACCATTTCCCCAGATTCTGCATCCATCTTCTACCAACTTCGTACCCCCAGTTTTGGGGTCCCCTTTCGGCAGAACTAATTGTGAGTGTTCTATGCCCTCTTCCCTTCCGCGGTACGCTTCCTTCCGACTTTCTCTTCAGCTGACCCCTGCCGTGCTTTATGTTCATCCAAACTCCCTCTGGCATGTGACTGAGGGTCCCACCTTAGTTGGCAATAGAATATACTAGGTCCTAATCTTTCCCGCAGATCCTCAGCTCCAGACCTTGTGATGTTCCTTGAACCAGCTTCACTGATAAGTCCACTGGTCAATTTCTAGACTTTTTCTTCTTTCAGGAATTCTCTTGGACTCTGCTACTCACTGTGAGGTTGGTGGTTTGCATCCACCAGTGGTTTAGTGGGAGAAAATAAGTGCGATGCATCTCAGTGAGAACGCCAGCCTTGGAAACCCTGGGGTGGAGTTCTGATCTGTCTTGCAGGGTCCCCTGAAGGTCAGAATCAATGCCACATCAATGGTTCCCTTACTTCACCGATTGACAGGGTTCAAGAGAGCTGGCCACCCTCCATCATACTTGTGGCAGTGACACAATCCACTGTCAACTGGAGGAAGGGGTGGAGTCTAGCTTGTCAATCAGGTCTCAGTTCAATGTCCCTATTTGGAGACCTGGCAGAGATAAATATCTTCTGTTTCAATGGTGGTTTCTCTTCAGTCTCCTTTCAGATGCCTCTTTTTCTTCCCATCTCTTAGTGTTGGAGGGCCCAGTAGCTCAGTCCTTTCTCTTCTCACAGTCCCTTGCTGGTTTCACCCAGCTCCATGGCACCAATTTGCTGGCAATCCCTTAATTCAGAACTCCACACCAAATATTTTATTTTTCTTTTTAAATCATTTTATTGGGGGCTCATACAACTCATCACAATCCATCCATCCATCCATCCATTGTGTTAAGCATATTTGTACATTTGTTGTCATCATTCTCAAAACATTTTCTTTCTACTTGAGCCCTTGGTATCAGGTCCTTATTTTCCCCCTCCCTCCACACACCCCCACCCCCTCATGAGCCCTTTATAATTTACAAATTATTATCATTTTATCAAGTATTACACTGTCCGATGTCTCCCTTCACCCACTTTTCTGTTGTCTGCCTTCCAGAGAGGGGGGTTCTATGTAAATCCTTGTCATCAGTTCCCCCATTTTACCCCAGCTTCCTCTTCCCCTCCTTGTATAGCTACTCCTATTATTGGTTCTGAAGGGTTTATCTCTCTTGGATTCCCTGTGTTTCCAGTTCTTATTTGTACCAGTGTACATCTTCTGGTCTAGCCAGGTTTATAAGGTAGAATTGGGATCATGTTGGTGGGAGGAAGGAAGCATTAAAGAACTGGAGGGAAGCTGTACATTTTATCATTGCTACACTGCACCCTGACTGGTTCCTTCCTGCGACCCTTAGATAAAGGGATGTCCAGTTGCCTATAGATGGGCTTTGGGTCTCTACTCCACACTGCACTCCCCCTCATTCACAATGATATGAGTTTTTGTTCTTTGATGTCTGATACCTGATCCCATCAACCCCTCGTGGTCACACAGGCTGCTGTGCTCCTTGCATGTGGGCTTTGTTGCTTCTCACTTAGATGGCTGCTTGTTTATCTTCAAGTCTCTAAGACCCCAGACGCTATCTCTTCACTAGCTGGGCACTATCAGTTTTCTTCACCACATTTGCTTATGCACCCACTTTGTCTTCAGTGCTCAAGTCAGGAAGATGAGAATCATGGAATACCAATTCAATAGAACAAAGTGTTCTTACATGGAGAGAGTACTTAAGTAGAGGCCCATGTCCATCTGCTACCTTAATACTAAACCTATAAATATATTCACATAGATTTATTTCCCCATTGTCATATATAAATATATTTATATATGTATGCCTATATTTAGTCCTCTACAAACTCCTTTTGCCTCCTAGCTCTTTCTTCTATTTCCTTTTACTTTTCTCCTGTCCCACTATCATGCTCAGCCTTCACATGGGTTTCACTAACTCCTCTTAGTTACAGTGCCCTTGATCAAGCCCTACCAGGCCTCCTATACCCTGCTCACCATCAATTTTGGATCACTCATTGTTCCCTTGTCGCTGGGTTTGTTAACACCCACTTCCTTTCTCCTGCCTCCCCTTTTCCTGCCTTTCCTTTCTTTATTGAAGGCAACATCTTCCTAGATTCTCAGCTCAAATCCTGTGGTCATCCCAGCCTCCTCTCCATCACACTGCACATCAGACACACCGGCAGGGCCTTCTCAACATGTACTCAGAAGCCAGTTGCTTCTCTTCCCCTCTGCTGTTACCACCCTGTGGTAAGCCGTCACTGCCTGGATTCTTGCAAACACTCCTACAACTCTCTCTACTACCCATGCCTTGGCACAACCAACTCACAGGGATTTTACAAAATGCCTGTTGCATTATGTCCCTTGTTCAAAACTCTGGAGTGGCATGGAGGCAAAGTCAAAGTGCTCATCAGAGTTTTCAAGGCCTATTATATCCGGACCCGAAAAAGACAGGGTAAAACTGCCCAGGTGAGTTTCGGAGGCAGTCACTCTCTCCAGAAGTAGAAAGCCCGGTCGTTCTCCCAAGGAGCGGCGGGTGGTGTCGAACTGCTGACCTTACGGAGGGCGGCCCAATGAGAAGCTCCTCTGCCATCGCTGCTAGGGGTTGGCATGGGCTCAATGGCAGTCACTAATTTTCTGGGTTTGTGTCTCCCACAGTGGTAGATATGGCAGCTGCAAAAACAGGTTTCTCTACTTTATTCTGGATTATGGACTATGGTATGGAAATTTTTAATTGCCCAGGCAGTGGGGCTGAGTAATGTCCACCTAGAACCATGGTTCTCAACCTGTAGGTTGTGACCCCTTTGGGGGTCGAGTGACTCTTTCACAGGGGTTGCCTAAGACCACCGGAAAACATAAATATGTCACAATATATATTTACATATTGTTTTGTGATTAATCACTATGCTTTCATTATGTTCAATTTGTAACAATTAAAATACATTCTTCATGTCAGATATTTACATTATGATTCATAACAGTAGCAAAATTACAGTTGTGAAGTAGCAGTGAAAATGTTATGCTTGGCGGCACCACACGAGGGTCATATTAAAGGGTCATGCTTGAGAAGCACTGACCTAGATAGAACCACAACCTGAGACCTTACTTGGAAATAGGGTATGTTCATATGTAAATAGTTAAGTTGAGATCATACTTGTGGACAGTGAGTCGTAAGTCCAATGTGATTAAAAAGGAAAACACAGAATGCTATGGGCAACAAACGTACAAATGTGCTTGCCTTACAATTGATGGATGGATTGTGATAACAGTTGTATGAGCCCCCAATAGAATGATTTTTAAAAGAGGAAAAGAAAGAAAACACAGTAACCCCCCCTGCCATGGGGTTGCTTCCACTAACAACGATACTATAAGGCAGAGTAGGGTTTATGAGATTATAAATCTTATGAGAGAAGGCAGCTTGCTCTTTCTCCCAGAGCAGCTGGTAGGCTAGTATGACAATCACATGGTTAGTGGGCCATATGCTTAATCCACCGTGCCATCAGGGCTCCTTCTAATCTGATTCGAGCCCTTAGAGGGCAGAAGAGATACAAAGATTGATGCAGATGGAAATGATGTATCCATAAACTAGGGAATGTCCAAGGTGGCAATCCCAGGGCCCAAGAAAGAGACAGATACAGGTTTCTCATGAGTCTTTAGGCAGAGCATAGTTCTGCTGGCAGGCACCCCTATCATGAGCTGAATGGTTTGAGAATAATTTGCTGTTTTAAGATACTCAGTTTGGGATGACTTGTTACAGTGACCCTAGGAAAGTCATACAATGTGTGTGATAGGTAGGTTTATTGAGCCAACCTGGCTAATAAGAACATGTGGGATTAATAAGGTCACAGTTGGATGGGAGGGCAAAGAGATGAATGGCTTGGCAAGCCCTGTCTCACTCTCTGGGGATCGAACTACTGTGGCTACCTTAGATAGTTCTCTGTCTCAATTTGCAAGCTATACTACCTGTGGGACACCTAACCTGTGCATCATGTTTCTAGAGTTTTAGGTTCCTTCAAGACCGGCTTCACCACGCTGCTGGTGCATACATCTCTTGAGCTTGGGACTGTTGGATCCTGTCATCTGGCTGACTGTTGTTTGCTGCCTGTGGCGGGACTGTCAGCATTGCTCTACAGAAGACTCAGCTGTCTGCTTCCTTGACCTTGGACCTAGCAGCCCTTGTGAATTGAAGGACTTCCAATATATTAACTATTCCATGGAAGTGAGTTGAACTGAGCCCTCTGTACTGTTGTGTGGACTAATTAGCTGTCATATTCCTTTGTGCTATACATATCTATCTTTATATAAGTGTCCTGTTTTTGTTTTTCTAGAGAACCCTGTCTAATATAAAGTGTGACATCTAGAATCTTTGGTTAAGTGTACCCTGGTCAACCAATTCAGTCTAAAAGTCGTAGTTGTCTTTCTCTCTTGCTGTGTGACAGGATCCTCTCTCTCATCCTCTAGGATTGTTAAATACATTAGCAACATTTGGAATTCTTTTTATGGTGTCAGAATTTTTCTTCCTGGCTCTGCAGCTTGCTGGGTGGTTTTCAGTGACAGTTCTAGAAGCAGCACAAGGTGGAATGGCTAGAGTGGGATGGTTGGTTTTCACACGGGAGGTGTGACTACCTCAAGTCTTCCAAGGGCCCCGGGAGCTGCTTCTGCTGCAAAGGAGGCCCAATGGAGTCTGAATCATCTGAATTACTTCCTAGGTCTCCACTAACTTTCACCTGGAGGTCTAGACACACTCTCCTTCCACCTCACTTTATTTCTCTTATCTATGTGTAGGCCAGCCTAACAAACACCATAAACACAGGGAGTTTTAAAGAACAGACATGAAGTCAATCAGAGTCTGGTCATGCCCACTTCTCTGGCATCTCTTCTAGTTCCTGGTGTCTGACAGCAATCCTCAGAATGCCTTTGCTCCTTAAGGGTACACCTGTCTCATTCACTCCATGGCGAACGTCTCTGTATGTGACTCTCTTCTCTCCTTTTATAAGACATCACCCCACAGGACAGAGGATTAGGGCCTACTCTACTTCAGAATGTGCCAGCCAACCAAATAATTTAACTGTTGGGAAGAAAAAGAAAAACCCTATCTTCAAACAAGGTTACAATCACAGATGCACTAGGACGACATGTGTCCGGGGAGGGGAAGAGGAGAATATAATCTGTTGCAGAACAGCATCCTAGAATATTAAACCGTGGAGTTTCTTTTTAGTCACCACAGTCCAGTGGCTACTTCAGGTAGGATTGCTTCTCTTGCCATTGAGAATTCTGACTCATAGCCCCCTATAGGACAGAGTAGAACTGGCTCAGTGCACTCCTAGACTGTGATTCTTTATGGGAGCAGAAAGTCTCATTTTTCTCCCAAGGAACTGTTGGAAGTTTCAAACTTCTGACGTTTAGGTTAGCAGACCAACACATATCCACTGCACCACCAGGATTCAAGGCTCAGTGAGAGGAAACCCAACCCAACTCAACCCCAACATATGGCCATCGAGTTGATTTTGATGCACAGTAAGCCTATCGGGCAGAGAACTGCCCCACGCACATGATTTCCAAGGTTGGAATGGAAATCGACTTCATGGAAGTTGCGTGCCATTATTTTTCCATCAGAGTAACTTGTAAGTTCAAGTGATAGGCCTTTTAGCAGCTGAGCTCCTAACCACGATACCCCCCAGGCCTCCTTCTTAGAACAAATAATGACTGCTTTGTCCTACCATGCCTTCAACTGAGGTTTTGGAACTTTGAAACCATTAACATTTTGTGCCAGATAGTTTATTGTTTTAAGGGGTGTTGGCTGTGTGTCGGCGTGTCGAGGCTTTCATTCTCAATAGTTTGGCACACACTATGTAATCATCTTGATTTTGTGGTCTGAGGGGTGTAGCCAATGAGTTGGAAGAGGATTTCCCTTGGGGGTGTGGTCTGCGCCTGTGATATAAACGTTGCGGCCAAGCTCACTGTCTGGCTCCTGCATGCCTTGTCCTGCCCTGACAACTGGTTCCTGTCGGTTTTCAGTTCATCTGACCTGTAGCATGCCCATCAGGGAGAAACATCCAGCCTGCAGCCTGACCCACAGATCGGGGACTTGCCAACCTCCACAATGACGTGAGACATTTCCTTGAAATCCCTCTTAGTCACTTATTTCATTGGTTCCCATCCTGTAGAGAGTGGTGCTCAATCTTCCTAATGCCGCGACCCTTGCATACAGTTCCTTGTGTTGTGGTAAGCCCCCACGAATCATGACATTATTTTCATTGCTACTTCATAACTGTAATTTTGCTTCTGTTATGAATCGTCATGTAAATATCTGATATGCTGGATGTATTTTCATTGTGACAAACAACATAAAGCATAGCGATTAATCACAAAATATGTAATTTTATATTGCGAACCATTTGCGTTTTCTATTGGTCTAGGACGACCTCTGTGAAAGGGTCATTCAACTCCCGTAGGGATCTTGACACACAGGTTGAGAACCAGAGTGCTAGAGAGCCCAAGCTAAGCCAGCCATATTCCTGGTCTACCCACTAGATGTCAGTAGCACCTCCCCAAGATGTGACAGCCAAGTCTGAAGACCTTGGCAAGCCCCCTCTGGGGAGCAAAACCACCAGCTGAGAACCCATTATCCCAACCTCAGGAATCTTGCTTTGTTCCGCAAAGCAGTGAAGTCTGCTGCAAGCAGATGACCTTCTCCACGGTGTTTGCATTGCTCGGGTGCTTGATATTTCCTGTAGCAGCAGGTGCGCACGGTAACAAACCAAACTGGCAAAACTCATTGCTAGCAAACCAATTCGGACCCTCAGCAACCTTGCAGGACCGAGGAGGGCAACAGCCCCTGAGGGTTTCAGAGAGTGCAAATCTTAAGTTGTATAAAGACTCACCTCTCTCCATTGAAGCAGCCGGTGACTTTGAACAGCTACTTTGCCTTTGGCAGCCCCAGGCATGTAGCCACTGTGCCACCTAAGGTAAGCACAAGGGTGATGAGTTGTTTCATCATTGCCTCATGCTCCTTTTTTTTTTTTGGGGGGGGGGGCATCACTGCTCTCCGGTGGTGGGAGTAGGAGGTCCAGCCCCACTGCTGGAATTGAACCTCCATCCCAGTGGGCCGCAGTCCCACACACAACCACTATGCCACCGGGGCTCAGCCCACCTCATGCTCCTTTTTATATGCACTGCATGGTTATAAACTCAGCCAGGTCAGGCAGTCAGTCATCACACTGGCATTTGAGCCCCTGATGCCTGCCACCTTGCTCCTCCCTGCCCTCCCCCCACCTCCCCCTCAGAGTGCTGAGTCAGAGTTCTAGCTGGCATCTACTTGGGAGAAACAGGTTTCCTACGGAAGGGTGATTTAGGAAGGCTGGTCAAATGATAGTCACCGCCATGGAGTCCGCTCTGCTCGTAGCAACCCTATTTCTGTAGGGTTTCACTCAGGGGCCCTCAGACTATGGCCCGCGGGCCACATATGGCCCGATGAGGACATTTATCTGACCCACCAAGTGTGTTCGCTGCCACCGCTGACCTGCTTAGCAGCTGACTCATCCCAGGCCCACAGTGAATTTGTTCAGTTTTTTTTTTTCTTTTTAAATATAGTCTGGTCCTCCAACAGTCTGAGGGATGGTGAACCGGTCTCCTGTTTAAAAAGTTTGAGGACCTCTGCTTAAATCCTTACAGGAGCAGACAGTCTTATTTATCTCCCTCAAGGTGGCTAGTAGGTTTGAACATCCCATCCTTTACAGTTACCTGACAGCACCACCAGGACTCATATTGAAGCAGCTATAAAGCTGAGTCATGGTTATCAAGCTACTGAAAAAGAAATTAAATTGGAACCTATATTGTCATCAACTTCCTGTCTCTTAAGTACTCTACATTCCTTTATTCCTGATGACTTACTCATGATTTTAGGAAAAAGGTAACATTACTGTCCCTCAAGGTGAATAATATTGACTTCATTCATATTGCGATTATTCCCTTTCATGTTGAATGTGTGTAGGGCATTAAAAAAAAATGTCCAGCAAGTAAAACTCACTTTATACCACAGGAGGTAAACATATCATAGATTTAAAAATTTCATTTAATATCAAAAGTATTTATACATGAAGTTTCTTACATTTTCTAAAAAAAATCAGTGGTTAACATTGTAACTAGCTTGTGTTAACTGCTCCATTTTATCTGAACTTATGGAATGTTTTCTTTGGAAGTTTCTGCTTAGAAAGAATGCATGATCAAACAGGTCCTTTCATATCCTGACAAAATACAAATATTTCAGAGTCTTTTGGTGTAAATATTCATATACTGCTCTAGGTAATAGGCACTCCTATTGGTTTGTTAAGTCTCAGAACATCCAGCAGCCATACCTCCTGCCTTTAAGGGAATATACCATATATACCTGTGAATAAGCTGTGTTTTCCAGCACATTTTTTAATACAGTTTTTGTGGTGCCTCAGCTGATATTCAGGTTGGCTTATACTTGAGTAATGCGGTATTTACCTGGAACGAACTCTTTGGTATGAAACCATCATCAATGCTCATGGAAGCAGCAGCCACGAAATCATCAAAGGACATAACACATTTGCTAAACCTGTGGCACAAGACTTAGGTGTTGAAGGGTAAGGTTGTCACTTGGAGGGTAAGGTACACCTGCCCCCTCCCCATGGTGTTTTCAATCACCTCGTGTAGAAGTGAAGGTTGGACAATGAGTAAGGATGAAGAGCTGACATATTTGGATTATAGACTTGGTGAGGATAGTGAAACTGCTAGGGATTGCTGGAACACACACAAGTCTGTCTTGGCAGAAGCGAGGATGTCAAGACTTCACCTCAAATGCTTTAGACGTTTCATTAGGATAGAACGGTCCTTGGAAAAGGACATCAGGTGTAGCAAGTAGAGGGTCACTGAAAATGAGGAAGACCCTTGAGGAGATGGATTGATCCAGAGGCTGCAACAATGAGCTCAAACATGACCATTGTGAGGGTGGCAGAGGACTACAAGGGTGTGATGGGTTAGAACTGACTCACTGTCCTGGCAGACAGTCTTAAAGATCATCTTCTACTGCAGTACAACTAAGATGTAAGGACCTGGACGTGGGCTCCAGTGAGTCTGCTACTGTCCAGGAGCGTGTGACTTCCTGTATTTCGATATAAATGCATCTGTTTTCCCAAGGCTAACTTTGTAGCATTCCACTGGCACCAAAGAGCCAAATGGTGACATGTTGTCTAAGCTGCCCTGGTCGCTGGTTTGAAATGGAGACAACACTGTCTCTGATAGGTCTTCTTTCCTCTCAGGAGTCAGGCCCTGCTTAAGACCAGCTTCACGTGTGTGGCCACTCTTAGAATTCAAGGGGAGGCTGTTCTCTTCACCATCTCTAAGCCGCCTCTGGTGATATTCACTTAGAAGCAATACAATGGTTCCACCAACATGAAGCACTCTGTGGTATATAAAAAAAGGGTGGGGTGGGGTGGAGGTTAATTAGTATGCATATTTCCTTCTTTTTCAAAGGCTAACCATCATACTTCTGACTCGAAATATTGGCTGTGTTTTTAATTTGAAATTTAATTTTGTCTATTGAAATTCAAGGATTCTGCTAATTAGCTAGCATCTTCCACAATGCATAGTCATTATAGTAATTACAGAATCAATAGTAAAAACTGGTTTAATTATCTATTTTTACCGAACAGCACTTAAAAGGCAGCAAGCCTCAAAGTAATTGGCAGTCATAATCTCCAAAAGATTAGACAAAACAGAGGGAAAGGACAGAATCCTGGCAATCCAGCAAATACTCTATCCACACGAGTACAAGGCTGAGATGGGAGCAAGTCTCCAGAACAGCAAGGCCAGGAACCATAGGGTGGCCACCAGGCAGATCTGAGGATGAAGAGTTGCCCTTGAAATGTCGGTTTGTTGAGGAGAAATCATTCGTTCCACCACTCAACCAAAGTTGCACTGGGATGGAGAAGCAGTGAATAATGTGTAGCTGCTCAAGCATCACAGCACAGTGGGAGAGCAGCATGGGAAGAGTTAATGAGTTAAAGAAGCCATCACCATCCAGGACAGTCTGAGGCTCACAGGAATGCTTTAGCTAGGGGTCAGACCACACGTAGGAGAGTGGGGCACATTTTCAGGAGGATGTGGGGCACATTTTCAGGAGGATGTGAGGCACATTTTCAGGAGGATGTGCCACCCATTCTAAGCGCTGAGGAAGCAACAAGGACAGGAAGGTGTGCACAGGATGCAGCACCCATAGCTTCAGCAGGGAGGGGGAGTAAGGATGAATCACAGATGGAGCTGCTTGAGGAGGGAGGAAATGGAAGGAGTTCAGTTTGGAATGAGGTGAGGTCCTGAAAGACAGCTGGAGACACAGCCTGGAGGCAGTAAGAAAGGCCAGGGTTGCAGAGGGAGGCCAAGAGTTTTCAATAGGAAATGGTAGACAAAACCATCATGAGATCATCTGGGGTGACAGCCAGAATAAGGGGGAGAGGCCAAGAAAAACCAAAACCATTTATGAGAGGGTAGAGGAGGACAATATATATCCGCAAAGATAATTTGGGCACTAGAGATGTCTAGGAAGTCAAAACAATGACGTTCCTGGAAGGGAATGGTTTCCACCAGGCAAAATGCTCTAGGTTTAACAAGGAACCGTGTGAGTCACGATGAAGATGGACACTTGAGGGAGGACAGGGTGAAGATGGCTGCACATTGGGAAAAATGTAATCACTGTTAACAACAGCAATACAAATAGTTTAAAACAAGTGACCCAGGGACTGTAATTTCAGTTGAGGGCAGGCATAGTCACTGGTGCAGCGAAGAAAAGACACTGGTGAGCTGGAAGCAAAAATCCAGTGTCAAGTATAGACCACTCTTCCACAAAGTTCTGTGGATATGCAAGGAAACTGAGGAGTGGCTAAAGCATCCAGAGTGACAGGGATTCTTCCTGTGCCTAAGAAAGAAGTCCAATGCTTGCCTTCACTTTACCCATTAGCAGATTTAGCGAGTTTTCCCTTCAAACCATTTCATAAAGTAATCTGCTTCTTCCCATGTTCATATTTTGCCTGGGTTATTGTCACAATCCCCTGACAATATCTTGTCTCCATTCTTGTTCCTCACACTTCTTCCTCTGTTTCTAGAAAGAGCCCACCAGGCATAGCGCTGCCAACGCTTCAGTGCTTTTGTGGACTCAGAATGAACCCTAACCTCCTCACCAGGACATGACATGTCCTAGTGACATGCCCTTAGATGACATGATGCTATTGATCTTCCGAACTTCATCGCCTCCTTGCTGCTACTTGCTCTGAACACACCGGTCAAGCTTCTTTCTGTTGCTGCAATCAACCAGGTTTTTCTCTGTCAGCGCAGCTGGTCCTGCTGCCCACTTTGTGCTGAGACTCATTCTCCTGGGCCTTCTCATCATCAGGTTTCCGAGGTCCAAGAGCCCTTATTTGGAGAGGCCTTTTCTGATGACCTCTTGGGGACTCCCTAGCAAACCACCCTGTTTCGTGTCTCTCTCAGCACCAATTATGATGTGGCATGATCCTGTTTATTGGATTACCACTGCACACTGGGTGGACGCCCAACGTGGGCAAGGATTTTACCTATCTCGCTTGCTGCCATTGAGTCAATGGTGATTTGGAGAGACCGCCCCCCCCTGGGGGGGGGGGGGTTCTGAGACTGTAACTGTTACGGGAGTAGAAAGAATGCCCAGTCTCTGCTGCTGGCTTCAAACTGCCGACCAGCTGAATCTCAGCCCAATGCGTGACCACTATACCACCAGGGTTCCAAGCATAGTCACTTCTGCAGTCCCAGTGCCTAGTGCAGCGCCTGAGAAATGTGAGACCTGTATCTGCTAAAGGAATGGAATAGCCTGCAAAGCTCGGGAAAGACGAGGAGGCTGCAATAAAGGAGACGTGGGCAAATGAGATCCCTGCAAAGCCAGGGGCTGAGATGAGGAGCCAGGGGCTAGAAGAGGCAAGCATCTTTCCATGAGAGAGGAGACAGTGGGACGAGGGCAGGGGTGGCTGTCTGTCACAGAACAGTCAGGCGGAAGATGCTAACGTAATGAATGCGACACTTGGTGTTCTCCTAGTGAATTAAGCAACATGAAAAAGTCATGCCTAGGATGGTAAGGTAATGGAAAAACGAGTGCTTTTAAATAGAGCAATTGGCAGAATCTTGGGGATGGGCAAGTGGTTTGGCAATAAAAATAATATAAAATGTGCAGGGCCTTTGACTCAAAAATATCACTTCTTGAAAGTTATTCTAAGAGAACCGTAGTAAACATAATAGAATAATAATGACAATAATGCTGGCAGCAGTGAAGATTTACTGAGAACTTACTATGTGCCAGACACTACGTTATAGCCTCTGTGTCACACACACATCTTTGAAACTGCAAGCACTTTGCCCCCCCTTGAAGCAGATGAAGAAACTAAGGTAGTACAGCTTTGACTAACTTGGTCATAGAGTGCTTTTGAAAAGCTGTTTGTACAAGGATGGTGACGATGTTTGCAATGCAGTGAATTGCTGGTAGTGTAGTGGTTACGCACCGGTTTAATAACCACAAGATCAGCACTTCGAAACCAGCAGCTGCACCACAGGAGAAAGACGAGGCTTCTTACTCTTTTTTTTTCATTTTTTGGGGGGCATCACTGCCCTCTGGTGGTGGGAGTAGGAGGCCCAGCCTTTACCCAGCTGGAATTGAACCTCCATCCCAGTGGGCCGCAGTCCCTCGCACAAACACTACGCCACCGGGGCTCAGCCCCATTCTTACTCTTGTCAATTGTTAAGAGCCTCAGAAACACAGAGGAGAAATCCTACTTTGTCCAACAGGGTTGTTATGAATCTAAACTGACTCAATGGCAGGGAGCTTTTAAACACAGTGCACCGGGCTTCCTACTCCCACCAGGGTAGTGATGCCACAAAAAGCAAAACAAAAATGAAATAAAATAAACACAGTGCTGTAACTTTCGTAAAATGCCTGGGGAGGATGGTGCAAATAAGGCACATGTGGCCCCCACAAGGGATTGCACACTTTAGCTAAAGGAAAAGTTACATGGAACTTTATGGGGGTGGGACACGTTCCACCTGCTGTTCTTTTTCCTGGTGGTAAGGTCCCTCTCCGATCTCTGGGCTGGTACTGTTTCAGCCTGGCATGCTGACAAAACTGAGAAGCAATTCCTCCTAGAGTTCCATGATTCACTTAGCTCAAGGTGAGAGACAGCTGTAACACTCCAAGAGCGCGTGCGCTACGGCCGCCAGGTGAAGCTCATAAGTCTAAGGAAAGAGAGAGCAGAGCATCTTGGGCAGGAGATTTCCTAAGGGAGTATGTGCCTCCAAGCAGAGCTGAAGGGCTTTGGGATAATTGTCTAAAGGGGCCTAGAGGAAGAGGGGAGAGCTGAGCGCCAAGAGCTCAAGGAGAGGCCTGTCTGTGGGCACGGCAGTAAAGAAGATGCCCTGATTTCTCCTGAGCTGTTCCTGTTATTTACAAGCTGACCCTGTTACTTTCCTAATAAATACCATAATCGTGAGTATGGTTGGTGAGGGTATGTAGTGAATGAAACAAACTATTGGGTCCAGCAGAGACATGCTGTGTCAGAACTGGTTAAAAAAGGTTGGGCATGGGAGGTATATCTAACCTCCACCTCACAGAAATCAGCTTGGGGCCAATGTTACTCTAGAGTTCGCCGCCTGCCCCACTCCAGTGCAGTTACAGGATTGCTTGTGATGTCTTACCATTTTCATTTTCACAACACTGCAGGTTATTAATATAAAGAATCAGAAAGTCCTTAAATATTCACCTATAAAGTAACCAAAGAGCACCTATACAAATACAACACAATACTCGGGCAAACTTGGAAAATCATATGACCACTGATCAGAAAGAGGATTCATAACAGTGTTTTAAGGTGTGTGTGTGTGGGGGGGGGGCAGGGCAAGCTACAATACATCAGAGATAATCCTTAATGTCTATAATTCTTCATTTATAGAAAATGAAAAACAGGTACTTTGTGATCAGAGCAGTTCTACTCTGACATACGAGGGTGTCCAGAGTCAGGATCAACTGAAGAGCAGCTATTATTTCTTTAAAAATCAAAGCCACAAAAACACTTTGACTGCTAAGTGGGGGACATGATATCATATAATATAGAGAAAGGTTTGTCTGTCTGTTGACTAGCAAGACACATTTGATGTCGTTCAGGACCATGGAGTTGGCTCAGACCCCTAGCGACCCTAAGCCCTACCACAGATGGAAAACGCTGCCTGGCCCTCCCTGCACCATCGTCATCCTTGTTCCTAGGCTGAGCCCATCCATGCAGCCACCGTGTCAGTCCATCCCCTGGAGGGCCTCCCTCTTCCTCGCCGCCCATGGAGTTCTTCTCCAGAGACTGGTCCCTCCTGACAACATGTCTAAAGTAGCCTTGCTGTGTTTGCCCCTCTGGAGCACTCAGACCTAGCTTCTTCCGAGACAATCTGTTTGTCCTTGTAGCAGTCCATGGGGTATTCAGTACTCATCACCAGCACGACAGTTCAAGCCCATCAACTCTTCTTTCCTCTCCCTTATTCAGCTGTCCAACTTGCACACAGAGAGGCGGCAATTGAAAATACGGTGGCTTGGGTCAGACACATCTTGTCCTCCAAGCAACAGCCTCGCTTTTCCACACTCTAAAGGAGGCCTTGTGAGCAGATTTCCCTACTGCACTGAGCCTTCTGTTCTCTAGACTGCTACTTCCGGGAGGACTGATTGTGGATCCAGGCAAGGCAAAACTCCTTGACAACGTCAACTTGTTCTCAAGACTAGGGAAGACTGTACCAATGATCCCACATGATCTGGCCACAGAATATATCAGATTTTGCCTTTACCCCAAATCTTCTGCTCCAGGCCCTCTGCGGTTCCTTGAGCATGCCTTTTGTTTCACTCTTCACTCAAGAAACCTTTATACACCTGCATGTATAAAAACCGGATGTGTTCTCTACTGAATGCCAACTGTTCCATGAGACCACCTTGAGTCTCTTTGGTAGGCAGGAACTTTTCCATTCAAGATGAGCAAACCAAATTTTCAAATTTTCCCTATCTTCCTCATATGCTCTACATGGTCACATTGGAGAGGAAGGCTCTGGGAGCATACTTCTCTGATCCCTTACAATGCTCTGAACTCATGAACTTGTTCTCATTGAATCCATTAAAGGAGATAGTAATTGAATTGCAAGTATACGGCTCAGGCCACTAGAGCAACCATCTATGTGACAAACTAACTATGACGGCTCAATGGCCTGGAACCAAGACAAAATCACTTCCAGTAGAAAACAACAAAGCTAGCCGTGGTTATGTGTTGGGCTGAGAACGGCAAGGTCAGAAGTTCTGAGCCACGGGCTGCTGCTCAGGACAAAGATGGGGCTTCTTATTCTGATAAAGAGTTACAGTCTGAAACCCACAGGAGAAGTTCTCCTCTGTCTGACAGAGTAACTATGAGTTGGCCTGGGCTTGACGGCAGTGAGTTTGGAGTTTCTATTTCCTGTAAACGCCTTAAGTTCCCAGGAGCTGAAACCCAAGTCAGCCAGACTACACTTGGCACCTCATCTATAGTACATGACCGAACCATGAACTTAACCAACCTATCAACTGTTGCCTCATGCTACTTTTTTGTTCTGACACCACTTTGCTTGTATAACTTTGGTCTCTTCCTTGTCCGTTGGAACCTCCTCTCTGACTTCTACCTTCTTTTGCCTCATTCTATACATACACCTATATCATATACCTTACATCAGTGGTTCTCAAGCTTCTTAAGGCTGTCACCCTTTAATATAGTTCCTTATGTTGTGGTGACCCTCCAACCATAATATTATTTTTATTTATTTTTTGGGGGGGGCATCACTGCCTCTGGTGGTCGTGGACGCTACCCAGTGGCGCTACTGAGAGCCACTGCTGGATTTGAACCTCCACGCCCGTGCGCTGCAGTCCCGCACCCAGCCACTTACGCAACCGAGGCTCAGCCCCATAACATTATTTTTATTGCTATTTCATCCCTGTCATTTTGCACTGTTATGATTTAGGCGACCCCTGTGAGAGAGTCGTTCGACCCCCAAAGGGGTTGCAACCCACAGGTTGAGAGCCGCTGACTTAGATTATCTAAGATTGAACCTCTCAAAGAAATCCTTTCTTTTAGTAATATTAGAAACCATAGCACAAATCATACTTTTGCTAAGAGGACAAACTGATCTGTGCTGTGAGAATTCTGGCCAGAGTGCCGCTTAGAATGAAGGCAGGCAAGTCAGATTTCATCTGACAAACTTCGGATATGTCGTCAGGAGAGGCCAGGCCCTGGAGAAGGACAGCATGCTTGATAAAGAGGCAGTGACAAAGTGGAAGGCCCTGGCGGGTGGATGGACACAGTGGCTACAACAATGGGCTCAGACACGGGGGAGGATGGTGGAAGCCCAGGCAGTGTTTTTATGTGAGTTGATGTGAGTTGATGTGAGTTGAAACTCGCCTGATGGAACCTAACAACAACAGCAGCATACCCAATCATGAAGCTGTGGTCCATTTTGTAACACTGAGTGTCCCTTAGGAAAAGCCCATACTGCTGCCTCCAGTTAACGTGAACTCCAGGAGGTCAATCCTCTGGCCCTGGAGACCTCTCTAAAGCAGGAGTGATAACACATTCCAGGGAGGAGTTTTTGTTGGCTTAGAAATATGGAAATTATGTAGCAAAGTACAAAACATTATAGATAGTCACATTTCAGACACCAATAAAAGAGAAATCAATGCTTGTTTTCTGAAGAAAATTCAGTGTAAGATGATCAGGACGCACTTCTTCAATGATAGATTTCTGATTTCAAACCTTCAGAAAATTAAGCTTCAACATCTCTGGGGAATTCCTACAATGCAGTCAAGCCTTAAATGAAAAGCTATGATATATTTTGTTCAAAAGCCCAGTAGCTCAAAAATTATGGAAATGTATTCAACATCTTACCTTTCCATTTCTTGTAGGATGCTTTTGATGTCTTTTCCTAACTTAAACTTTTTCCCAAATGGAATGTCAGAAATAATAATATCGACACTTTCTGAAGGTAACGGCAATTCTGAAATACAGAAATCAGAGAATTCTATTATGGTTACTTCAAATACTTCCAATTCAAATAATGAGAAAATTGAAGTACACAGAATTACTTTTGCATATTAAATACACTTTAGGATTGTTAATATTGTTTCTAAGGAATTAACAAATCCTAAAATGCTTTTTGAATCACTAGAGATTGAAAGGGTCCAGTTAACTCCTTTCTTTGAAAATGATTTTTTTTTTTAAAAACATAATTTTTGATTAAGCAGGGAGCCAAATTCTCTCAAGACATGTATCCTGGGTATTAAGCATCTTAGAACACATGTTGCCATCTTCATTTCCAAATGTTTTCCACTTGAGTCCTTGGTATAAGCTCCTCTTTTCCCCTCCCTTTTTATAAAATGAATCATTTTACATGATCCATACATACGTCAATTGTATGCATGCCACATTTGCACACTTGTTGCCATCATCACTCTCAAAACATCCTCCCTCCACTTAGGCACCCAGTACCAGCTCCCCATATTTCCCTTTCCTCCCTCCCCTCGCTCTCCCATGAACTTTTAATAATTTACAAATTGTTATTACCTTTTCATATCGTAAACTGTTCAAAGTGTCCCTTCAGTCACTTCCCCTTTATTGGCACCCCAGAGAGGTTTTATGCAGATCCCTGAAATCAGTTCCCCCTTTCTATTCCACCATCCCTCCACCCTCCCAGTATCACCACTCCCACCACTAGTACTGGGGGATCATCTATCCTAAATTCCCCATGTTTCCGACTCCTGTGCACATCCTCTGGTCTAGCTGAATTTGTCTGGTAGAAATGGGATTATGATAGTGGGTGGGAGGAAGCATTTGAGAACTAGAGGAAAGTTGCATATTTCATTGTTACTACACTGTACCTTCACTGGCTCATCTCCTCCCTGCAAACCCTCTGTAAGAGGATGTCGCTTCATCTATTGATGG
>PVJH01004044.1:42384-131786 GCA_004026705.1 Nesogale talazaci
CCCCCCCCCCCCCCCCCCCCCCCCCCCCCCCCCCCCCCCCCCCCCCCCAGGAACCCTTAATTTTACTTTTTTTATGCTGTATCTTGTGCCATCCAATATCCATTTACATACAATTCTGCTGTTGGCTTCCTTGAGTGAGGTTATAGCTTTCAGTGCTATCGCTGTTCCTCCTTACCTCTCCCCGCCCTCACTTCCTGTTCCCTCAGGAATTCTTTACTCCTGTTTCTGTGTCTGACAGGTTATCTATCTTGGCTTTCATGTATTGAATGACCTTAGTTATACAAATGAACATACAAATGTTATAGTTATACAAATTACATAGTTATACAAATGAATATACAAATGAACAAGTCTAACATCATTAATGAGGTAAAACAAATAAAAACTATACTAGTAAGAAGAGGCATATTGAAGAAGTAGAAGAGAGTTATGTGCTTCCTCAGCGCCATACCACACCTGGATTGATCATCCCTTCTGTGTGGCCCTGCTGAGGACTGTCCATTTAACCTGCATGTGGGTTTCCTACCTGTCAACTAAATCAAGTCAGATGCTCACATGGTAAAAGCTACCCGAATTTTCATTTGACTAACCCTCTAAATTTGTAGCAATGTATTGAAATTTAAATCTTTACTACACTAAGAGAAAGAACCTCGGGGGTGCAGCACATTAAGAACTGGACTGCTAACTACAAGACTGGCAGTTTAAACTCATCAGTCCCTCTGAGGGACAGAGAGGAAGCTGTCTGCCACCATAAAGATTTACTGTCTAGGAAATCCAATGGAGCTCGTTATGAGTTGAAATTGACCTGATGCCAATGGGTTTGGTTTTTTTCTTTGTTTAAAGGCAACTAGATAATATATAAATTTTTGTTGACTGGAAATAAAAAAATAATCCTTTATTACTGGAGAAAGTGAAGTCTCCTGACTATTTTCTAGGTTTCTCTTTGTTACATGTCCACCTGAGATGACCCCTAACCCTGCCACTGAGTTGCTTTCCATTCAGAGTGGCCCTATAGGTAGAGTATAACTCTCCCATTGGGCTTTCTGAGCTGTCAATCTCTATGTAAGCAGCAAACTGCACCTTTCTTCCTTGGCGCGGCAGGTAGGTTGAAACTGCTGACCTTGCTCTTAACAGCCCAACCAGTAACCCTCTGTGCGCCAGGGTCTCTTTATCGGAGATTTGTAGAGAAGGGAAAAGAGAGTAGCTGGCAAAAAGTAACAAGGCAATTGTGGCGGTCATGTACTTGATGTCAAGTTCGTGATGGCGAGTGTCGGGGTGGAGTCCAGCCGGTCAATCTGAAGATAGCCAAGGAGGCCTCTGTATGGGCCTGGCTTTCTCCTGAGAAGTCTCACGGTGTTTCCCAATGGGAGAAGAGAGACTTGAGTCAGTCTCTTGGAGGTGGTCTACGGACAGGACAAGATGGTGGCATGCGGATAGATCCTGAGTCCTGGAACCTGGAGGAGCCGGAGAAGAAGCCACATGGTCTTGCCCTGATGGAACCAGACCTCTGGGGCTGGAGAAGCCACAGAGACCCCTGCCAGTGCTCAGATGCTTCTACTGCCAATGGATACTGCTGATGGACCCTGAGCCCTGGAAACGAGGAGTCATGGGGAGACCCCTGCCAGCACCAGGATGCTTCTACTGCCACTAGATACACAAGACTCT
This sequence comes from Nesogale talazaci, assembly GCA_004026705.1. Taxonomy (NCBI): domain Eukaryota; kingdom Metazoa; phylum Chordata; class Mammalia; order Afrosoricida; family Tenrecidae; genus Nesogale; species Nesogale talazaci. The sequence goes on from PVJH01004044.1 coordinate 44,050, forward strand.
GTATCCACTGGCCTTTGACTTTGTGAGTCAGAAGGAGACTTTATAGACTGGTATCAGGCATCTGGGGTAATATCGGATTTAGGACCTTGGACTGGGCTGGGCTGGGGTGCTTTCTCAATGTTCGATTCCTCTTGCATATAAATCTTTTCCCTTATATATAAATATGCATATTTATGATTTTTTCCCTCTAGTTTACCCAGACTAACACAGAAATCATCTTTGGCAATTGATTCTTTCATGAACTTAGCATTAGGGTGTTTACATAAGACTCATACATTCCAACTATTTAGATGTTTTTTCACAAAACTACTAAAGACATTGAATACTGGGTAAAAACAAGATACTCAAATGCTGATATATATATTTGAGGGGGCACCAAAAACTGTGTGAAAAAATGGAGTCAAAATGGAACTTTTCTATAATTTTTGAAGCCCCCTGGCATATGGAACCATGCAGCAAATTTACTTGAGTTTAAGTCCAAGTCTCATTTCCCTTAAAATAGACAAATACACATTACCCCATGAATTAGCTACAAGCAATTTAAATTTGTTAATGGTTTTCTAAAATGTGTCTCCATTTTTTAACCACAATTTTACTAATCTAGGTTGTATAATGTGCCAAAATCACTTTAAATAATTTTACCAGTTGGAAGGATAAGTGCTTGCCATAGAGGTGGAAGCAATTACATTTTCCCCAAATTCTAAACCAAGAAGAGTGCTGGAAATGGAAAGCCACACGGAAACAATGGGTTCAGGGGACAAAGGGGCCATGTAAAGTATCTGTCTCCACACCTGAAGAAGGAGCCGGCGGGTGACTGCCACGATCGCCTGCTCTGCTGGAGTGGCAGGGTCCCAGATCAGCAGGAGAGGAATGTGTAACAAAACTCAAACTCCAGAGACCAGGCGTCGCGGGTGGATGGAGATGGGTGGGTCCTCCACTGGGTGTTCGGGTCTGGAGTTGAACTCACCCCTGTCTTAGATTAATCAACTATTTAAAACCCACAGGGCAGCAGTGACCCAAGGGCAGAGTTCTGAGGGTTAGCAGTGTGTCTGAGACTGGACCCGCTGTCCTTGGGTTCGAAGGGGGAATGAGGAAGGGGACAGGGAGGATGTGGGACAAGAATAGATAGACTAAGGGCACGGCTATGGATGAGTTGAAAGAAATGTGCGTGAATGGATCTACTCTGAAAACCTTCACCCAATTCAATGTGTGTGTGTGTGTGTGTGTGTGTGTAAAAGTTCCCAAACTGGGGAAAAGAAGAGCTTATACCAAGGGTTCAAGTAAAAAATATTTAAAAATGAATATGGCAACGTGTACAAATAGGCTTGATACAAATGATGTATTGAAAGTTACAAGAGCTGTAAAAGCCCCCAATAAAATCATTGAAAAAAACAAGTTCCCAAGCTAAGGTGTGCCCCTTTCCAATAAGCTTTTATTAGTGGGGCTTCAAGGATAGACTCTAGTGTTAGGCAGTTTGAATTTGGGATGTTACTAGTTCTGGCAATTTAACAACCTAGAGTTTTTGTTTCCTCATTCTTAAGTGAAAGAGAAGCTACCTTAGCAGTAAAGCTTAATAAATGAAGTAATGTAAGAAAGCATTTAGAACTGGGCCAACTACACAGTGAACACTCAATAAATGTTAGCTGTTACTGCTGTTAATATTTATATCACACTAACAGTGAATTGCCCTGATGGAATAGTGGATACGCATTGGGTGAATAACCACAAGGCCAGCAGTTTGAAACCGCCAGTTGCTCTGTGGGATAACAGGCGATTTCTACTCCTATAAAGAGTTACAGGGCTGAGCTACAGGGTGGCATAGTGGTTGTGCGCAGGGCTGTGGCCCACTGGGATGGAGGTTCAATTCCAGCAGCGGCTCCACAGGAGCAAAGGCTCCTACTCCCACCACCAGAGGGCAGTGATGCCCCCAAAACAACAACAACAAGAAAAAGAGTTACAGTCTTGAAAGCCACCGGGCCATTTCTACCCAGCCCCACAGGTTCACTGTGGGAGTTGGAAACCCTTTGAGTTTGAGGGTGCTTTCCCTTTGTGGGAGGGTGACGGTGCAGAGCTGTAAAGCCTGGAGGACATGCTCCCCACAGCAGCTTTGGACAGCACAGCATTTTCTTCTCGTAGCTTCTTAAGGGCCAATACAGGGCAACCGAAGTGTGGCCCTCAGCGCATGCGCATTAGCCTTACCAGGGAATCAGCTGGACATACAAATGATGGGGTCTCACCATGGGCCTGTTTAGCATGTATCAGGATCAACTGAAGGAATTTATGAAAACAGAGCGTTGGCCCCATCACCTGAGTTTCTGATGCAGAAGCTCCTTAAAAAAAAACAGAGTAACCGACCCATAAAATTCAGCACACAGTAAAGCCTTTTAAATTTTTAAATGTTTTGATCTGCCTTAGAACAAAGAGATGGCTTGTAACAAAGGAGATTGAATTCTGAAATAGAAACATGTAGCTCAAAACAGACAAACACAATCACCTGGTTTTTACCTCTCTGCCAGATGATTCAAGGACAGGAAAAAAATATATATATATATATTTCAATTTTAAAATACCGGTGAGCTTTACACAAAAGCAAAAACTATCTTTTCTTCGCTCTCGGAGAAAAATGGGTAAGAATTGCTTAAAGCTCAAGATTAGAGTCCTAAGCTATTCTACCCAGAGGTGATGAAGGGTCTTCAGAATGTCTTTTCTGCACGCAGCATCTCACAAAACATTCGGGAGATGGTCCAAGTTTGTGAAATTGGGGCTCTCCTGCCATGACCTTTCCTTGTCTTTTAAAGGTTTAAAACCTTCATAATGTCCTGAAGTCATAATTCCTATAGCAGTTTTGAATCAATTCTGCAACTCAATTGATTGGATCCTAATGCTGCCTCCTTTGCCCTGGCTTCCTCCACTGTTCTTGCAGCACAGCTAGGTGAGTGCCAACTCTTGGGCCTTGCAGTGATTAACGGAGCCCAGATCTTGTGAACCACCCTGGCTAACGAAGAGGTAGTGAATGAGAAGCACAGGAGGGTGGGGTTAGTATATTTTTACCTACTTACATAGGCCAGGACTCACAGAGAATGAGATATGAAAATATTTAGAGGAGCTAGAAGAGGTTGAAAATACCAACCCAAACGTACTGACACTGAGTTGATTCCAACTCATAGGGGCCCTGCTTGGGGTTTTCAAGGTCTTGTAAACCTTTCTAGGGCCAGAGAGTATCATAGTTCTTCCTGTAAAGGACTGCTGGGTTTGAATTACCAACTTTGAGGTTTGCAGTGCACCACTGCACCATTATGGATCCAGGAGACTTGGAGGGGGTGGGGGACGCCTATGGCTGGAGTGCACTGGATCCCTCTGAGGAATAGCAGGGAGTAGCGGGATGGGGTGGTGGTGGGGGGAGTGTTCCACAGAGAGGAATAGGAGAAGAACAGGTTAAAGAGGTGGTAGATAACAGGGGGGTGAAGGAAGGCCAGATCTTTTAGGGTGTTGAAGACCATGATGAAGACCTTGATTTATGTAATTAAAAGAGAGCCATGGTGCTTCTTCCCTTAAGATATCCAATGCACTTGCCAAATTTTAATGTTCAATCTTCTGAGTTCTAAAATTATAAGAATCTTTTAGGTTTTAGGGTTATTATTGAGTCTCCACCATTTAATTTGTGATTAGAGTTTCTGTGTTAGTCCCGCCAGACTAGAGAAACAAATTTATAAACATGCATACGGATATAAGGGAAAGGTTTATATACAAGAGCAATTGAAAAAAGTATCCCAACCCAGTCCAGGCCAAAGTCATAAGTCTGATATTAGCCCATATATCTGATACCAGTCTATAAAGTCTCCTTCCAACTCACAAAGCACATACAGTAGCTGTGTCCTGGTGCTGGAAGGGGTCTCCCCATGGCTCCTTGTTTCCAGGGTTCAGGGTCCATCAGCAGTAACCATTGGTGGTGGGAGCAATTCAGCACTGACAGGTGTCTCTATGTGACTTCTCTGGCTCCAGAGGTCAGGTTCCATCAGGGCAAGCCCATGTGGCTTTTCCTCCGGCTCCTCCATTCTCCAGGAATCAGGATCGATCAGCATGCTGTCATCTCGTCTTGTCAGTTGAGCAACTCCCAACAACTGGGGGGATGGTCTCTCGTGTCCACGAGGGAAATATTGCAACAGTTCCCAGAATTCTCAGAGAAAGCCATGCCCATACAGAGGCCTCATTGGCTATCTCCAGAATGACAGGCTAGACTCCACTCTTACAATACCAATCATGAAATTGACATCAAGTACATGACCAGACCACCACAGTTTCCTTGGCATTTGAAGGAGAGATATCTATATCTTGCTGCTTTTATTTATTTATTAAAATCATTTTACTGGAGACTCGTTCAACTCTTATCACAATTCATCCATCCATCGTGTCAATCACATTTGTACATTTGTTGCCATCATCATTCTCAAAACATTTTCTTTCTACTTGAACCTTTGGTATTAGCGCTTCATTTTTTCTCCTCCCTCCCTTCCTCATGAATCCTTGATAATTTATGACTTATTATTTTATCATATCTTACACTATCTGTCTCCCTTCACCCACTTTTCTGTTGTGGGATTATATGTAGATCGTTGTGATTGCTCTCTCCCCCACCCCTGTCCCCAACCTTTCCCTAGCCCTCCTGGTATCACTACTCTCATTATTGGCCCTGAGGGGGTACATCTGTCCTGGATTCCCTGTGTTTCGAGATCTTATCTGTACCGGTGTACATACTCTGGCATAGCTGGCTCTGTAAGGTAGAATTGGGATCATGATAGTGGTGAGGAGGAAGAATTAAAGAATGCAGGAAAGTTATGTTTCATCGATGCTAAACTGCATCCTCACTGGCTTGTCTCCTCCCCACGACGTACTGTAATGGGATGTCCAGTTGCCTACAGATGGGCTTTGGGTCTCCACTCCACATTCTCCACCTCATTCACAGTGATACGATTTCTTTGCTATTAGGCTTTGATGCCTGATAACTGATCCCATCAACACCTCAGGATCACACAGAGTGGTGTTTCTTCCATGTGGACTTTGCTGCTTTTCAGTTTGATGGCTGCTTGTTTATCTTCAAGCCTTTAAGATGCCAGAGGATCTATCTTTTGATAGCTGGCCACCATCAGCTTTCTTCACCACATTTTCTTTTGCACTCACTTTGTCTTCAGTGATCCTATCAGGAAGGTGAGCATTATGGAATGCCAGGTTAATAGAACAAAGTGTTCTTGCATTGTAAGCTCTGCTTTTAATAACTGCAGTTAACTCCCAAATGCAAAAGATAAATCTCTTTGGTGATCCACTTATGGATTCTTTTGAGCACAGATTACCAATGGATTTGAACAAGATGAAGCTGCAATTAGGCAATGTGTTTATACAAAGCTTAGCAACTACATTGGAGGACTCTTTTGACTGAATAGGGGCATAGTTCCTTGAAGGCTTAGACATTTTTAAATTAAGTATAAGAGATGGTCAGTGAGCAAGGAAGTGGAGTCCGCCATTATAAAGATTTTGCTTTAATCAACCATCTTCATCGCAGTATTTTTACATTTTAGTTATTCTGGCTATATATATATATATTTTTTTTTTAAATTAGCATTTTCCAGTTTTTTTAAAAAGTACTTGTGAATTACGGGGGCACTGTTTTGAATTCCAAGTACATGCTGGCTCTAGAGGTAACTTTAGTAAGGCCACTATTTTTTTTTTTAACATGATGCTGTGCAATGCTTATCTCTGAATCCGGGTTTTAAGATCATTCAAAATAATGCATAATATTTCTTGGACAGGATAACTGCCTAAACTGCCAGGAATTGGGATCACTCATGAGTGTCATGAAAAGACCTGCTGTACTGCAGACCCATGGACTAGGCAGAAGTGCCACCAATCACATGACAAATCGTTTCCTTGAAGCGATGCTCTGCTGCTTCATGCCACTGCATCGGTCCTGACTCACAGCGACCCTTGAGGACACAGTGCTGCCCCAGAGGAGCTCCAGGCTCTCTTCCATTCTTCTCCACTGGAGACCCCTTTTGCGGGAAAAACTGACGACACGAATAAGTGCTGTCGAACCTCGTGTTCATAAGGAGTTTGACTTTCAATTAATTTCTGGTCATTGTGCATTCAGAAACCTTTGACGGTTGTCAAGTTTGGGGCGATCCTTCCCTTCAGTTATGCGAGCGCAAATGGGTGGTGACCCCCAAGGGTTCTACGCTGACATTTCCAAGGGAGGGACTTTCCAGGTGCTCTCTCTCGCAGAGGCAGCAGCGGAGTTGAATTGCTTCTCTTTCAGTTCGCAGTCAAGCACAAACCACTGCACTGCCCTGTTCTTTATTCCGACTACCGAATGTCATGGGGAAAAGATTCCATTGAATTAAAAGATTTCCCTTTTCCTGTCCGTGTTCTCAGCATAAGTCAATATTCTGTTTTGTAAGAACAAGGAAAATATATCTGAAGATTTTTTTTAATGCCTAACCAGTTACTGTTTTTTATGTCTTAATCAAACTTGCAAAACAATGTCTGTTTGACTCCCAATCATTATGCTGTTTAAAATTTAGGAATAAACCCAAGCAAGTTTGTATGCTACATGTGATTCTCTCATTTTGTACTAGGAGAAAGTAATTAGATCGAATAAATGTTGGTAAAAATAATAAATAAGTCTTGCATCCAAGGGAAATAAAGAGAAGAATTTTTCAGACACAAAAATCATGATTAGGAATATTACTAATTTTCTAGACTTGCTTACTAGAGCCTTTGTTCCAGAGCGTCTGTGTGATATTCTATCTTATAAAATATATCATAATTCCTCACTGCAGCCTTATGGGGTAAGGACTATCGTTGTATGAAAGATGGGACAATGGTGGAGAGTTTTAGCATTCCGCTAAAAGTCACGCAGTGACTAAACTGCTGTGGGGCCAGGATTTGTACTTGTGACCCTTTGACTCTAATATACATGTCTGGGGTTAATTACACACAGCAAAAAGACGTGAATTCCATACACCTATCAATGTCGAACAAGGGACTCACAGATATCATGATTTTAAGGTGTATTTGCTGTTTGAGTTCCTTAAAATTTTTTTTCTTCTCTTTTAATTTTTGGTAATAGCAAACTCTTTCAAACAGCAGGAGTTTGGGGGTGACATGAAGTAGCATGTGCTTGTGTGCATTCACATGTATACAGCCCCACTACCCCCACTCTTAAAGCTCTCTCTTTGTGGCTGCCTTTCTTCCGAGCTAGGCAACAAAGCTGAACAGGGAGAAGAATTCTGATTCCTGATATGATAAGCCACTAGCATTCCTTCTTCCAAAAAGACGCTCGTGGTTGGGCTGTCTCCTATTGGCTGGCTGCAAACACAGTGTGTGACTTGTTATTGTCCTTAATAGATGTCCTTTGCCAACAATTAAGGAACCATCCATTATCTGTTGACAAGAGTAGTTGTTATTAGAGTCCTTACAGTAAAGGCATATTGATGAAGAAAACAGACCCTTGGACCTAACTAGAAGCCCCCACCCCAATCCCCGAAGCCAACCTCAGGAGCTCTCGTGGAAACCACTCCAGGTCTGCCTTATTCCTTCTGCTCCCAGGAAGCTGCTTGGGACTTAGGAAACCACCTCACAGTCCTCACGTGACTTGAGCACCTGATCCAGCTGCTCAGTCACTTCCATCACTGACTGCTCTTTGAATAGATCGACATCTTCTGGAACTGTACACACTCGAGTGCTATGAGGTCCAAGTCTGCAGGCCTCTCCTTCTTCTTTATACTCCTTCTTGAAGGGGGCTTGTGTCTTGAAGTACTCTTTTTACTGGTGGGACCCAAATCTACACAGTGAGCCAAGACCCTGCCCCCAGGCTTCAGATTCATTTATGAATAAGTAGCTACCATCTTGATGTCTGCTTCACTTAGTGAATAATAGTGAATTTTCTTAGGAAAGTTAAGATGTCCAAAAGTCTATTTCCCTGCAATCGTCCCCAACTGCATCAACGGCAACCTCACCCTCTAGCTCAGCCTTCTTAGTGGTTCTTGACCTTCCTAATGCCACGACCCTTTCGTAGACACCCAACCAGAAACTTATTTTCATTGCTACTTCGTAACTGTCATTTTGCTACTGCGTGAATTGTCATGTAAATATCTGATATGCAGGGTATATTTTCATTGTTACAAATAGAACATAATTATAGTGATGAATCACAAAACAAAATGTAATCATATATTGTGAAATATTTATTTCTAAATAAATGGAATTTTGTCTTGAAGCATGTTGCAGCATGAGTAACAGTCTTCATGCCAGGTACTTGTATATGGGCGTATCTGCATGTGGGTGAACCAGTCTGGAGACAGATAGAGGAACGGTGTCTCAGTTCCTAAGACCATTGGAAATAAGTGTTTTGCGATGTTGTTAGGTGCCCTCTGTGAAAGGGTCTGAAAGCGTCATCTGACCCCCAAAGGGGTCGCAACCCACAGGTTGAGAACTACTGCTCTAGCTGCTACTAAAGCTTGGAGTTGTTCCAATCTCTCCCCCCACCCCCTACTTACATCCATATCTATTTGGAAAAACAAATGCCTTCTGAATGATGTCAAATCTGACCTCCTCCATGAACACGCCTTTGCCCAGAGTAACCAGCCTTTCTTCCCTGCATGACAGTCACAGGATTTGGCCTACGCTGTCCATCTTTGACCTGCGAGGTTTATTCTTAACATGGCAGTGAAGGTATTCTTTTAAGAATCGGAAGTCATTTAGCTGCCATGTGCTCTAGGAATCCCCCACCCCCATCTTTTCTACATCGTTTATGTTCACAGTGAAATGGTACACTCCCCAAAGTGAAGAGAGATGAAAGTGGACTCAGTTGGCGGCTGGTAGAGAGTCCAGCCCTGCCAGGTGCATGCTCCCTTTCACAGGCGGTGGGGGTGGAAATAAGACTGCCTCACGGCAACTTGGAGCGCGCCTTCAGTTGCCTAAACAAGTTCAAAAGCAGCACTATGGGACATGCTAGGACTCATGGGAATTTGCTCTTAAGTCTTAAGAACTCTGGGAATAAAGTCCTTCAGGAGAATCAAGATGATCCCGTTGGAATCTCAAAAAAGAGTCACTTTAAGCTTGGGAGCTGCTGTGTCTGCCTTGAATTGAATTCGCCCAGCAGAGCCCCCAGAAGGCATGCTCTTGACAGGCACTTTTCTTTGAAGGCACTGTAACGGGACGGGGAGCAGTATACCACGGAGAGCTTTCTGTAGCCAACCATGGATGGCATGCTGAAACACCTTTTAATTGCAATAAGCTCATGTGTGTACACACAGGAACTCTAGCAGCAATACTTTCTCTACTCACCTTCGTACCTGTTAACATGTTCACGCCCTCAGATTGTCCATTTTAAAAATAGCTTACCGATCACAGAGACTTTGAGAAGCTCAATTTTATCGTGAAGGCCTGCAGCCTGCAGATTGTCACGAGCTCCCAGTAGCTGGGACTCACTGACGTCAGCGCCCACATAATACACATCCTACAGGGAGAGAAAGCCATACTTTAAGTGTACACATAATTTTCTTTTCAAAGGATGAAAACGAAATGAATACATTCGTCAATTCCATCTATAAGGCAGTTAGGATATTCTAGTATAATGACTGGCAAAAATGAAAAGGTGCATTGAAAGTTTCGAAGTCTGTAAAGATTTTACAATGAAACAATTTACAGACTAAACGAGATTTGTATAATCTAGGTCATGATGCCTAAGTTAAGCTGCTACACTTTTCTAAGTTAACCATGGTATTTTAGGAAATAGCAAATAGACTTTGCCCTTCATTATTTAGTTTGATGAAATCTAAGTACTTAGCACTTGTGTACCATTTCGTCATAACATTTTGCATTTATGACAGTGATAGAAATTTTTGTGCCTGTCTGCTTCATTCTACACATGAGTGACAAACACTTGCATGTCAGCTTGGCTAGGTCACGATTGTGTGGCGAGACAGTGAAATAACGATGAAGTCTTCTTCCACTGTCTGATCCGTTGTGGTCATCTGCCAGTTTCACATATCATTGCATTCTCATAAAAGGAAGCGGTCTTTGGAAGCTACCCATGCCCACAGTGAGGAATGCCTATACTTAAATAGCCAATCATATAATTAAACACCGCGATCTGCTTGTAAGGAAGGCAATGCCCCCTTGTGTCTGTCAATATGCATGTCACTGGGTCCACCAAAGTTTAGAACTTACTGTCCATTCTTTTGCAGCTTCCAAAAGTATCGTTCCAAGTCCACACATTGGATCTAAAACAACTGTCCCAGCCTACAGACAAACAGAGATGGATGGAGGTATTATTAAGTCTGCCAAGAAAGGCTTAATAAAAGAAACCTAAAACTTGAGGAATCAATATTTTAACAGCAAAGTCTGCTTGTGACACCTTATTAGGAACTTCAGCTGCTTGAACGCCTAAGGCAGGAGTATGCGTGGTATGTTTGAAGAATAGCCAGGAGGCTGGTTTGGCAAAAGCACCTTGAGGGAGAAGAAATGCAGTGATAGAAAAAGTGAGGAAACAAGGCGCTTCTTTCCAGATGAGCTGGGCTTTGCTGCATGTACTAATAACTCCTGAATTTCAGAGGTTTCAAGCGACATGTAGTACATGCTACGTGCCCACTGTAGGTCACCTAGGCCTTCTGCTCCTCACTCTGGGACCCAAGCCGGCCAAGCGGTTCCCATTCAGATGGGACAGTGCCATCACTGTGGTGGGGGAAGGAAAGCTCTTAAGTTGCTGGCCAGAAGTGACATCCGTTGCTCCATTTAATTGGCTAATGCATGTCAGTCACATGGCCACATCCAATTCCAAGGGATCAGAGAGGTGCTCTGCTCACATTTAGGAAGAGAAAAGGAAATTTGGAGGACAAGAATCATTCCTCCTGCATGGACAATAGATCCTGCTAGATCTTTTATTTTTTTTTAATTAAAAAAATTTTTTTGGCATCACTGCCCTCTGGGGCTGGGAGTAGGAGGCCCAGCCTTGCTTCTGGAGAGCTGTTGCTGGATTTGAACCTCCAACCCAGTGGGGCGCAGCCCCGTGCACAACCACTGTGCCACCGGGGCTCAGCTGATCCTGTTAGATCTTATAGGTTCTTTAAGAGTCTAGGATCTGTCCTGAAGGAAATGGGTAACTGCTGATGGATTTCGAGCAGAGAAGTTTGCATGGTAGTACATTTCAAAGGGATCACGTTGACGGCTCAGTGCATTAATGGGGAGGCTAGGTAGGTTGTTAGGGAAGGGGAAATAATGCTTGAAATGAATAGTCATGGTGACCATGGTCAGAAGAGTGTGGCTTGGGGTATGCTTCAAAGGCAGAGTCAACAAGATAGGTTGATGATTTGGATGTGGAATGTGAAAGAAAGACCAAAACCTGGAATGATTGTTGAAGTTTTTGACAAAGGCAAATGGAAGAACACAGCTGCCCTGTTCGGAGATGGTTGCGGGTGGAGAGAAAAATCCTGGATACAGTAAGTTTGGGATCCAACAAAACTTCCAAGTCCAGATGTCATGGGGGTCACTGGATTTATGAGTCTGGAATCCCTGGAGAGGGTGAGGCTATAGATATCATTCAGGAACCATGAGTGTTCCTCAGCTTATCAATAGTGTTTAAAGTATCAAAATGGCAAGCAAGCAAAGCTAAGGAAGTTAAGTCTGTGGATTGTTCCTCGACATTGTGCAAAGCACAGCTGGCTGGAAGGTGAAGAACCAGGAAAGCTTGCTGAGAAGCGTGTCGCAGGAGAACCTAGAGAGACTGGGAGTGGGAGGAAAAGACAAGCAACTCTTTGTAGGAGGCATGTCATCCTTATGTCCACATGCTGACAACTTCAGTGTGCTTACTGGAGACAACGGGCAAGCTCAGAACGAGCAGTTTCAATAGAGTACTGGCAAGGACAACCAGATGGGCACGGACAGATGAGACAACAGGCAGAGAGAAAGCAGAGACCCCGAAGGCTGGTAGCAATTTTGATGTTCAACGACGTCAAGAAAGCGGTGATGGTTGAAGGAGAATGTAAGTTGGAGAGGACTTTTAGATTTTACGTGCAAGATGCTACAGGAAGTGTGTACAAGGCAAGTCAAAAGGCACGGATACAAAATCATAGAAACAGGTATTAAATAACAGTATCCCGTGGTGAAGCTGTTTCTAAACACTTCCCCGTGCTGTATCTGTCTACTTCTGAAAGCTCTGTGTCCAGCTCTCAACCCCTTCCTCCCACAGAACTGTGCACTCCACAGTTAACACGACATCTGAATGGCCTCACATCACGTTCCCTTAAAGTGTTGAGTTTGGGGAATAGAAGTAAGTCTGACTGGGCAGGATCTGGGCTGCACTGTGGATGGGAGAGGTTCTCCCAGGGAAATTCCCGAAGGATGGAGTACTCTTACTACCGTTGCAGAATGCCCAGGCGCGTTTTCACAATGGGAAAAATCATCCCTGGTGTAACTTGCTGGGCCCTTTTCTCATTGGTGCAGTTTTTCATATTCTCAAAATCTCTTCATGAGAAGTTCCTGTGATTGCCCCATGTCCTTTGAGGGAATTTTTTAAGATGATCTCTAAAGACCACTCAGAAAATGTCACCACAGCCATATGAACTGATCTCTCTGCTTAGAATTTAGCTGATCCATTAGATTCCCTCACAGGCCTCTGCTCTCATTGGAACTTGCTCTGGGGATCACGTTGCTAAATTCAGAAGTCATCTCCAGTTACAATTGGTTCTAGAAAATTGCCTTCATTAGCTTTGATCTTGCTTAAGAGTGATGAAAAGATCACCTCTTTCAGCTGAATATATGGCATTCGTCAAGCTAAAGGCTCGATGATCCTGAGATGGTCGCACAAGATCCTGATTTCAGTCGCTTTCAAGTCAAGTAACTCTATGGTCTTCTTCTGCTATTATCTGGACATCAGCCATAGTTTCTATATTCAACAAGATAGGTCATCCTTCAGTCTCTTAAAGTCTACCTGACCTTCCTTTAAATAAAATGATCAATCCCTGTGAAATGATGCAGGGTGACATCTAACCTCCTTCAGCTACACAAGAAGGGAGAAAAATCACCACGATCAGCACCAGCTGCTCAAAGCCAATTCCTATGAGCTTAGGGTCAGACAAGACCCTGTCTTCCAACTTCCCTTACCAATTCTCATATCAGCTGACTCTTGCATGCCCTCCGCTCCCAGATCTTCCTGCTTCTGAAATGGCTCATTTCATACGCAGCAGGTGGCAATGACAACGAACACTTTAACAGTCACTCATAGCTGTACTTCACAGTACTTCAGTCGGGATCTCCCCCACCTTCTCTTACCCAGACCCATCATAAAATAGTCATTTAGTCAGAGTTACAACCATTATGACTAGAAGTTGCTGTTGCTAAGCTCCACTGAGTCAGTTTCAACCAATAGTGGCACTATGCACCACAGAACAAAGCACCGCATGGTCCTGTGTCATCCTCATGTTTGTTCCCATGCATAGGCCCATTGTTGCAGTCACTGTTGTCAATCCATCCCTTTGAGGGCCTTCCCCCTCTTTGCTGCCCCTCCACTTCACCAAGCATGTTGTCCTTCTCCAGAGAATGTTCTCTCCCAATAATATGTCCAAAGTATGTGAGATGAAGTCTTGCCATATTTGCCTCTCTTCAGTAAACACAAGGAGCACTCTGTATGACAGTCACGGATTGGTGTCAATATTAACACTGGGAGTGTAGGGTTGGGGTCTAGCCTGTCAATCTGGAGCTAGCCAATGAGACCTTTGTGTGGGCATGGCTTTCTCCCGAGAATTCTGGGAAGTCTCAAGGTATTTCCCAGTTGGGGGTGAAAGACTTAGCTCTTTGGAGACACTCGATTGGCAAGACAAGACGGCAGCATAGACCCTGAGTCCTAGGAACTGGAGGAGCTGGAAGAGAAGCCACATGGGCTTACCCTAATAAGACCAGATCCCTGAAGCTGGTAAAGCCAGAGAGACCCCTGCCAGCCCTTGAGATACTTCTACCATCAGTGGATGCTGCTGATGGACCCTGAATCCAGGAAACGAGGAGCCATGGAGCTCCAGGATGCTTCTACTGCTGCTGGATACACAAGACTCTGTACCTACTAGCCTGCAATTCTCCTGGTGTCACTACATGTGCTTCACATGTCAGAAGAAGACTTTATAGACTTGGTACCAGGCATATGGGCTAATATCAGACTTAAGACCCTGGACTGGACTGGGCTGGGATGCTTTCTCAATGTTCCATTCCTCTTATATATAAACCTTTTTCTTATAGCCATATGAGTGTTTATGAATTTGTTTCTCTAGTCTACCTGGACTAACATACTCTGACTGTACTTCTTCCAAGTCCAATTTTCATATGCCTATGAGGCAATTGAAAACACCATGACTTGGGTCAGGCACAACTAAGTCCTCAAAGTAACCACCTTGCTTTTGAACACTCTAAAGGGGTCTTATGCAGCAGATTTACCAATGCAATGAGTCTTTTTATCTCTTCATGCTGCTTCCATTGGTTTTTGGATCCAAGCAAGACAAAATCCATGAAAATTTCAACCTTCTCTCCCTTTATCATGATGTCACCATTGGTTCAGTTGTAAAGATTTTGGTCTTTTGCTTGTTTGGGGCATCACTGCCCTCTGGTGTTTGTGGGAGCTACCCAGCACTGCTCCTGAGAGCCACTGCTGGATTTGAACTGCCAAACCCACAGGCTTCAGTCCCACGCCCGGCCACTTATGCCACCGGGGCTCAGCCCCGATTTTGGTCTTCTTAGCATTGACTTGTAGTTCATACTGAAGGCTACAGTCCTCAATCTTTATCAGGAAGTGTTTCAAATCCCCCTCACTTTCAACAAGCATCTTATATTGTGCTATCTGTATATTACAGGCTGTTAAGAAGCCTTGCTCCAATCCTAATGCCCCCTTCAATTTCATGAAATCCAGCTTCTCTGATGATTTGCTCAGCCTACAGATTGAATAAGTATGACAAGATGACGCAACCCTCATTTCTCGATTTTAGACCATGCAGTATTCCCTTAATCTGTTCACAACACTGCTTCTTGACCCTTGTACAAGTGCCGTCTGAGCACAACAATGAAGTGTTCTGGAATCCCCATTTCTCCTCATGGTTATCCAGAATTTGTTCTGATTCACAGAGTCTAATGCCTTGATGTAGTTAAATAAGACATAAATAAACATCCTTCTGATACCCTCTGCTTTCGGCAAAGATCCACCTGACATCAGCAGTAACAGCTCTTGTTTCACATGCTCTTCTGAATGTACGGCTGGAAGAGCCAAATTAAATAATTCACTGTGCTCCAGGGGCATCCCCATACACTTGTTCCGAAGCTTCAATGACTTGGGAAGTTGTCCATTTGCGTTTTACAAAGAATCATTTTTTCCCCAAGCTGTATCATTGCTCGACAGCTGTATCATTGCTCGACAGCACCCTAAGGAGACGAAGGCAGTGTTAAAGCTGAGAGAGTCGTTCACTCCTTGCAGAGACAAATTTGAATACATTTTGCTAGAAAAAACCAGTGCGTGTATGAACTGAGACCCTGGAAGCAATACTTTCTGATTTACCTTTGTATGCGGATATGAAAGGTTCGGTATAGACAGAAAAATCTTTTAGTAGATGAGTGGGAATGGTATCTAGTATTACTGCTGGCTGTAAAGTTTTAAAAGGACAGCTAACTTTTTGTAAAGAGGATAAATCAGAATACACACGTACAAGTGCTGAGAGAGTAGTCGATTTAGAAATCAGCCCATGTTGAAGTTCTATTTTGATTCTAATATTGAAATAAAGCCAGAAGCAAGAGTGGTGAAAGCGCTGGTAAAGGAATTACTTCAATGAAAGAACGAAAGCCCAAACTGTCAATGAGGGATAAGGACACGCACTGAGATATGAATCATGGTCCATCAAGGGAGTGGGAGGTGTGAAGTTCAAATTATTGTTAGGAAACTAGAGAAAGAGGGCGAGAAGAAATAGAGAAGGAGATTGAAAGCAAGATTTTTGACCCTGAGAATATTGGAAGAGATGCCCTTGTACAGATCCTGATAAGGTCCAGATATATAACTAATGCTGGTCATTACAGTCAGGGAAGCCAACAAACTAAGAGGCCAGGTTACGATGGATTGTGACACTCTTATAGAAATGATGAGGAATTTTGTGTTATCAACTCCATTGTTACAACCACCCTAGAGAACAGAGCAGAACTGCTCCTTGGGGTTTCCAAGCTATAAATCTTTCCAGGAGTAGAAAGCCTCAACTTCCTCCCATGGAGCAGCTGGTGGGTTTGAACTGCTGACTTTGCCCACGACACCAACAGGGCTCCTTGAGAAGGTGTGCGTCCGACTGAGATCATCTGTTCATATGTGCTTCCCCAAAGACACTGCGAGGTTTTCGGTGGAAGGCAGGAAACCATTGTTTGGAAGGGACGATGAAGAACAAGCAGGGCACCTACCCCAGCTCCAGGCTGTGGGAGAAAAAGCACTCATCACCTGATATGGCTACAGAGGAAGCAGAGTCCTCAGTGGGCAGTCAGGAGCCAGTCAGAGCCATACAGGACCTAATAGAAGGAAACAAAATGCTCTTCAGGAGAGAAAAAACTTCCCCTGAAACGGAATACTAGGGAGTATGTGATATGAATCCCTGGTTAAGGGCAACAAATAACACAAGGTACAATGGTTTATAAGAAAAAAATTTTTTTAATTAATAATAACACGAGAGCTCATGTTCATTAAGAGGCTAACAGGCACCAAGCGTTGAGTAGTTCCTCTCCAAAGGTCTATGCTCACTATGTTCATCTGGGAGGGTTCTGGTTCTAGGCAGTTCTGGATTTACCTTACTTTCCCTCAGGGTGTTTCGAGTATTGACATTTGTAGTCACAGGCACAGTGGAGAGATCTTTGCTCCTGGGTGCTTATAACATTAATTAGAAAATGCAGCACATGATGTTCCTCCTTACTTGCTAGGTATGTTCATAGAAAGCTTAATATCTAACTTCCCTATTTTTAACTGCCATTTTCGTGGTACTGTGTTACTCAATGTGGAGCTGTCTCGGCCATAAGAGTTAAATAATGGAGAAAAGAAGTCCCGAGCTGGAGGAAAAATCAATAATAACAACTAATACATATAAATTTCCTACAAGCCAACATGCCATGGTAATCATTTTATAGTTATTAGTTCATTTATCCTTCACATGCCTCTATGAGGTATTATTTTGAATTTGTATATGAGGAACTGAGACACAGGGATATCAGATAACTCCCCCACAGTTGTCCAGACAGTCCATGGTGGAGCCAAAATTATAGCCCAGGCCCCAAACTTACCAAGCTTCAGACTGAATATGCACACACACACACACACACATATTTCACACACACACGTAAGTATGTACATTACATTAGTATGTAATGATAATGTTCATAAACTTCAGATGAAAATGAAAAAGATTAGTATCCAGGCAGAATGAGTGAGGAAGCTATAAAGGAAAAGGAAAAGGAAAAAGAGTTAGGCTTGAATCTGTCTCCTATAATGTTGGAGGTAAAGAGACAATGGAGTCCCATCTATAGGACTAAGAGAGAAGTACTGCAACTCTCAATCTTATACCCAGCTAAGATATCAAACCTCAGCCAGAAAGAAATTGAGAAATGATCGGGGGATACAAGGGTTCAAGTACAGCATCCAAGAAAAACACGTAAGAAGGAACTTTGATCAAGCAGCAAATAAACCAGTGTTGATCTAGCAGATAGGGAGAGATGAAGAGAACACAAGTGGTGAGAAACAATGTATTCTCCAATCTAGTTTTGTGTGCATATGAAAAAATGTGGGAGTGTTCCACAAGTGCTTCTTGATAATTAAGGAAGTATAAGGGCTATATAAAAACTTCTGAAAGGGAGGGGGCATACATTAAGGGAAACTCTAACACATAATAAATTATTTTGTTTAATAAAGTCATCCAGTAGTTGGCGAATGGGGGTGGAGGGAAGTAAGGAGATTAAAATACTCCAAAGTTCTCGTTGAAAGGAAAGGTATATGTGGGGAGAGGAAAAGAAAAAAGCACTCCAGAGGTCTCATCTCATTACTGGGTAGAGGGGGAGGCTGCAGAAATGAGAATATCTTAGTGACCATGCATTTCAGCAGATGAAAGAACTGATTCCTTCTTTTAAAGTGAAAGCAGAGAGATAAGTGTATGAGAGCTGGGGATGGGATCCAATCCTGGGCTGGAAAAGTAGAGTAAAACCTCCAGCTTTAGGGAAAACTGTGAAGGAACAAGTACCTTAATAAAAATTTGAGCCAAGGCAGTGATGCCTAAAATTAAAAAAAAAAAATTTGAGCCAAACTAAACCAGGTAAGCAGTGTAAGAACCAATGATGGAGAAGTATAAGAAGTAACAGTAAAGTAGAACGAACATCATTCAGGATATCTGTCTTAACACTTAAACTGAATTCTTTCACCAAGGGACCAAAACTAGTAGGAAGTACAAACAGATTTGTGTCTGATGTATGTAAGGAATACCTTTAGATAAAATACCCTTGAAATAATGTGATAAACGTTGAAAGTAAAAAATTACTAGGCAAATGGAAACAAAAAGGAAAGAGTATACACATTAATAAATCATAGTGAGAAGTTTAAACTCAATCGGGATAGAGACTTAATAATAAAAACTCATAATTAAACTCAAGAACATATATATTACCAAGTCACAGAAGAATGCCATAGTTGTTACGTCTGTTTTTTTTTTTTAAAGTAAGGAAAACGTAGCAACAGTAGGAGACTGGGAAATATGCCTTTCAGAACTGAACAGGTCTATGGGAGATACATAGTAAAGCACTATATAGAGGATATTCCTTGAGTGAATACCTTTTTAAAAAGGACCTGGGTCCACAGATTATTTATGAGACTTGATCAAGAATTTGCTTAGAGAAAAGAACAAATCATACAAGGCAGTAGTCTTTTTGCCTTAGCATTTCTGTCCCCTACATGCTGTCAGAAGTTTAACATATATAAAAACATAGCAACACAGCAGCTTCTAACTGTAACTGCAAGGACTGGGAGTGTAACTGGAAAGCAAAGGAAACCAGATGGTGTCGATGTGAGTCTGGGTAACGTAATTATGGAAACAGTGTTGCTGTTGACAAGAACAAAAACATCTTCCTTACTTTAATTTCAGCGAGAGATGCCATTGCCCACGCGATGGTTGATCGCAGTCCTGCTGTCCTGATGTAAGTTCTGCTGGCTAAAGGAACCCTACGATGAAAAGAACCAGATTACAGAGCCAATACTGCTGCCCTTGTGCGGGGTCATCTCCCTGCACAGCCATGTTCTGTGGAACAGAAGGAGACAGTGCTCAGCCTTGCATATGCTTCAGTCTTTGGTATGTTCGCATCTGTGTGACACCCACTTTATGAATACACCAAATGAAGAAGGGGGTGGTTCAAATAATAAAAATGACTGACCTGTCTATCCCTGTGAATCACTTCAATATATTCATCAACAGCTGTAGAATATTCCTTCAGCTAGAAAATATTTTTTGTTGTTTTTTGGGGCATCACTGCCCTCTGGTGATGGGAGTAGGAGGTCCAGCCTTGCTCCTGGAGAGCTGCTGCTGGATTTGAACCTCCAACCCAATGGGAAGCAGTCTCGCACACAACCACTATGCCACCGGGGCTCAGCCCTAGAAAATATTTTAATTTCATCATAAAAGTATCTTGTCTAACCAGCCTGTCCATGCAAAAGGCAATTTCAAAAAGGACAATTGAAATGTACATTTTCATGTCTTTAGATTTTTAAAAATGTAACCATGCACCAGGAAAATCCTTCTAGAGTATTTATATTCTCCTCTCTCCTCCCATAGAATAGGGCTTTTCCTGCTGAGGTGGTGTCACCACAAAGACCAGAGTCCTTGGAAAGTAAGACTGAATAGTTACTAGCACTTGAAATCTGCTTTCTATAACGTAGTGCCTTTTGTAAATTTGCCTCTTTTTCCAAAAGGAGGAAGTAAAGTGTGATACTATGAATGAATGCATGAAGGGTAAAGGCACCACACATACCCAAGTGAGTCATCATTTCTTACTTTATCCTTCACCTTGGTGTTGCCACGATGGGTATTCCCAGATTCGTTACAAATAATTCAAATGCCACCGAAAATAATTTCTATTGTTGTCATTTCTATTGTTATAATTTCTATTGTTTCTATTGTTGTAAAAAAGGATCTCCTAGGAAATTTCAACACACTTGTTGTTTTCACTTGTATTGTGTGTTGGTGAGAGAGCATAATGTGATTTCACTATCTCTGGGAGGTTATCCCGGGGCACACTTACCCAAAACTACTATGAAGGCTTTCTCTCACAGATATTATGCAAAACCAAAATGCTCTGTAAACTTTCTTAAAGGCTTTCAATAAAATTCAGGCATATAAATGTTAAGAATTCCTTTCTTTCACCACTTTGTTCCTAATCTCCCTTTGTTTCTATTTCCAGTTACCCTCTTTGGGGTATATTTATTGCAAATCCTCTCAAATCTTAGTATTAGATGACGTATTCCTTTTATGTGAAAAAGTACAATTATAAATTTACTGTTCTAATAGAGAAGTCTTACATGATAAACACTTGGGTATCTCACTTTTAAATAAAATTTCTTCAGGAAAAAAAATTCATAATACATGCAATTCATGCTGTACCTATTGATTTATAAACCCATAGGCAAACTACTGGTGAAAAGACTATAAAATACTTTGACTGTCAATCTTGTCTTCCACAGATTAAGTTCCACTATTGTTGTGCTATGAAACATAGGTGATAAAGCCAACATTGCAAAATTCTATTTATTTCGGGTGCCAAAGGGAACAGAGAGGTGGTGGAGGGCGGGGGGGGGGGGGAGGCAGAAGATCACTAATACATTCTTTGCCCATCTCGAGAACACGCTCACTGCTGCCACCAAGTCCTTTCCAATTCATAGCAAACCTACAGGCTGCAGTAGACCGTCTGTTTGGGTTTTCCGGACTTTAAAAAATATTTATGGAAGTAGACAGTTTCATTTTTCTTCCAGGGAGGGATGGGTTGTTTTGAATCATTGACTTGAGGTTAGCAGTTCAGTGCATAACCTGTGACACCAGCACAGTTTTTGCCAACACAGAAGTGTATGTTACAAAGTGCTTTGGTAAGCAGCAGGGGTTTATGTGGAACCATCGAATGACTACACACACACACACACACACACACACACACACGTACACACATATACATATATATATACACACACACATACACACACACTATTTTTCTAATAGTATAAATTTTATGGGGGCTAACCACATGAGACAAAAATAAATGTGCTTTTGCGTTGCTTAAACTTGATCAAACTAATCTACACTTTAACAAAGAAGTCCCATCATATCCTGTGATAAAATTATTCAGGGAACAGGCTGTATTCAGAAATAAACTCTTTGAAGTTAAAAATAATTCTTTACTCTCATAGAACCTGATTATTGATTTTTTTTTTAAATCAGAAATCAGCTGGCCTTACAAAGTATAAAAATGCTTGTGGTTCTTTTTCTCACATACAAGGGAGCATCAAGAAATTCTTGGGGAAAATTCCATGATCATTTCATTCCAATTCCCCGTGTATATTTCCCATTTTCCTATACACCATATACAGCATCACACTGAAGACACCCTCATCCAGATGTGTAGTCTACACTTGACAGCGGAACACCAGGTATTTCTCTCCCAATATAGGCTTAGGTGTGTCAGGATGGCCCAGTGGTCTGAGGCGCCAGACTCAAGATGCATACCAATATGTGCCTGGACATCGAATCACCTGGAGATGCCACAAATTCAACAAGCTTTCCTGTGTTTCCTATCTTGGCACATTTCTTCTTTATTTTCTTATCATCAGAGCTCCTAAGCTACACTTCCAGGGCTACCTGTGCCATCTCACCTCCAAAGAGGTTTGTCTTTAAATTATATCCCTGGTCAATGTGCACCAAACACGCTGCTTCTTTTCTCTGAATTTGACAGTGATTGACATCTGGGGCTACAAGCGACCAAACAGGAAGTCAGGTTTCTGGGAGGGAGGGAGGGAGGGAGGGAGGGAGTCAGAATAGGAGGGGAGGTGGAGGCATGTCGGACCTCTGCTGATCGGACCTCTGCTGATGGAAATGGGCTTTGGAGTGGAGTCGTGGAATGGCATTCTCCTCCCTGGTGTACTCAGAGGAGTGAAGACATGGCCCCCAACTACTGTGCTCACTCTCTATAAAGGAACCCCCAAAAGTCACTGCCAGTGGATCAATTCTGACTCCCAAGAAACTGATGGATATGTGTGTTAGTACTATGCTAAAATCATTGAATTCAAAGAGAATTTTCTTCATCTTAGAACTTTGGGCATCTAGTTTAATGTGCTAACCATAAAATAAGTACTCAGCAGATATTTCTGTTGATGTTAACTGAACAAATTAACCCAATTTACGCTAGTAAATGGCTTTCCTTCCTTTGTTGTTGAACTCATTAAAACATGTAGTAGTGTATATTTATTCAGTATTTATTGCTTCCTAGAAACACTATCATGATTTATTTCATTTACCCTTCACTACAAGCACTACTTCCTGAAAGTGAAGAGTTGAAGTAATTACTAACAAAGACCAAAGACTACACAGCCTTTATTCTGGATCTCAGGTGGTCACTAGACATTGGTGTGACTCTGACCTATTGCTTTGGGAGTGCTCAAAGAAGGGTGACCTGGAATCAACATATATCTGTTGCTATGACACTCAGCTTTGTTTCTTTGTGAGCTACCAGGTATAGTCTTCTGCCTTTGCACTATCTCCCAAACCTCATGGCTGGTGTAACTAGTGTCCAGTCACCTAACTTTTGAAGTTGTACATGTTAACAATTTATTGTCATCTGAAAAGAGATCCTACATATGTATAAATTCCTTTTCTCAACAGTGCTTTAGATTCTATAACACTGACTAAAACAATGTTACCATCAACAGAGTTACCTTATGCCTCATGCAGGTGATTTATGGTGGACTCCAACAAAATGATAATGATGTCTCTGAAACAAACCAGGGACATATGTAGACCATAGGTATAGGAGTGCATTTTGTGCTCACAATTGTTCATAGCTGCAATACGAGGACAATCACTTTTCGTCACATGGCCCTGCTCAATACTTGCTCTCGTGAGATCACTAAACTTATGGGTGCTGCAGCAAAGCATGGTGAAGAAACCAGATAGGGCTCCACGATTAAAAAAACACTATCTGGGTTCTTAAAGTCTTGTTCCAAAACAAGCAGCCATCAAAGTGTGGCGTTAGTTAAGTCTACAAGGAAGAAGCTCATCAGCCTATATGATCTAAGGATTGTAAAGAATAAAATCCAAACCAGGAGGAGGGAACGGTACCAGAGTCTAAACTCTAAATAAACAACTGGTTTGCAGAACACTGTGAATGACAGTGGAAGCGTCACAATCCATTTGTAGGGTCTCCACAGGAATTGACTCTCTACGGAATCCCCAGTGACCATAGTCTAGGAATGTGAATTGTCTTACTATCAGACAAAAATAATTGCAAAGTAGATTTTAGCTGCTACCCTCGTCATGCCAGCATGTAACACTTTATCCTTAGATTTCCCTTTTGACCAATTTGGAAATTATTCTACTTGTTTAATATTCTCTGTTTTCTTTGCAGCTGAGGTTCTTCTGTTTTATTTGGTCATTGTTTCTGGGGTCCTATTTCTTTCTTTTTTCTTCTCTGTTT
This sequence comes from Nesogale talazaci, assembly GCA_004026705.1. Lineage (NCBI taxonomy): Eukaryota > Metazoa > Chordata > Mammalia > Afrosoricida > Tenrecidae > Nesogale > Nesogale talazaci. The sequence goes on from PVJH01004044.1 coordinate 67,810, forward strand.
CATTATGTTTTTCTGAACAGAGAAGTCAGGTGGGTGGATCTATGAAGACAGCAACTGGATTAATAATTGCCTGTGGGGCACAAAAGGGGAGACTAGGGGGAGATGGGGAGTCAAGAAGTAACGAGTACAAGAAAAAGGAAAATGTTCCAAAGTTGACTGTGGAAATGATTGCAAAACTCCTCTTAATAGGATTAAACTATTGAATTGTATGATATGTTCATTATAGCTCAATCAAACTATTGAAAAACAAAAAAGAAAAAAAATCCAGCAAAAGTCCTCACAACTGAACCAGCAATGCCATGGTAAACAGAGAAAAGATTGAAGTTGTTCAGGGTTTCATTTTACTTGGATCCACAATTAATGTCTATGGAAGCAAAAAAAAAATCAAACAATGACTTCATTGGGCACATGACTGCAAAAGATGTCTTTAAAGTGTTAAAAAAAATTGAGATGTCATTTCAAAGATGCAGGTAAACCTGACCTCAGCAAATTACTCATATGTTCATGAAGTAAGACTGAAGAACTGATGCTATTGTATTATTGTGTTAATGAGGAAGACTGAATAGGCCATGTACCTCTAGAATAACAATGTTCAGAGAGAAGTGCAGCTAGAGTGCTCCTGAGAAGTGAGGACCGCCAGACTGTCTCACAGACTTTGGACAGGTAGGAGGAGGAGTGCGTGATTGCAGAAGGGTATTCTGTTTGATAAAGGAGAGTACTGGTCTAATAAGGGAAGAAACCCAATGAGATGGAAGGACCCAGTAGCTTCATAACTGGGCTCAAATGTGGCAGTAGCTTTGCAGGGGGTGCAGGCCCAGGCAGTGCGTGCTTCAGGCTACCGCCTTCCTGGCTGCTGACTTGGACGAGCAACCAGCCACTGACATGGATACCATTATTTTTCTGATCTTATATAAGAGGAACCTGAGATTTGGTCCAAAAACCTACTTTGTGGAGAAGATCAAATTCAAATCCACTACTAAGTACTAGGTACAGTGTGGATAGGTGTGGACAGTTAATGCCCTGTGGACTATTAATGTCCAAAGGGTTCTTTTCTGCCAAGAAAACAGAGCCCTATGATGATCAATGTCTTTAGGAACTAGTAAGATAAACATTTTCATGTGATTTTCACACTTTCTGGTTACTCAATCCTGTTTAATGACTTGACTTTTTAGTGCCATCTAGATCACGAGGCTGTGCTTTCTGCTACCCAGGACCACTATTCTGGTCCACTGCCACCTGCGTTCAATTCCTCCTTTCCCTCATTCCTTAGCAAATGGTTCCCTTTAGAGACTTGGACTACAGAGACTGCTTTCTTCCTCTGCTGAACTAGTCAAACAGATTTATTGTAGGACATCTAGTATAATCTTATTTTCAACCACTGCTCATTCAGGATCTTTGTCTTCATTTTAAGGTACATGCCTTTAATTTGTACATCTTGAGATTGTTACCAACTACTATTTGAGATCTCATGAGCGCGACTTCTTCAGTGCTTCTAGCATGTATTCAAGTAATTTTAGATAATAAGATTTAATGCTTTTCGTTCACATAGAAAAAAAATATACATATACATGTATATGAAATTCAACTTATCTACATACAATTAAAATGTGCACTTTTTACATTGGGTTAAAACCTTTTCAGTTGATACCCCCCTTCTGATGCATGATAGGTCTGATCTGGTTTTCAACATGTTCTGTACTTTTGTTTGTTGTTATTGGGGTTTATCTCAGATGTGTTATGTCACGGGGGGGGGGGTCACCCTCTTGAATTTGTGTTGCATGTTTTTCAGGGGATGAAACTCTGGATTGATGAACCTATAGGGACAACAAGTAGAATAATGGTTCCTGGAGTGGGGAGGTAGGGTAACAGTGGTGGTAGTGGTGAGGCAAAAGGAAGTTGATGTCAGGAGTTCAAGAAAGAAAATCGTGTTGTAACAGACAGTGGCAGCAACTGCTATGGAATATGATATGCATATGAATAAAATGGTTTTACAAAAAGTGTTCTTTTATTTACTGCTAAGAATTTAAATCTGTACTAAGAATTTAATACTCAGTGATGCTGGAAATGAGGCATTCCTCATAGGTCAATCTTCTAGAGTCTGAAGCTCAGCCTTCTAGGGGCCAAGGATTAAAAAGTAAACGGTTTGATGATTTATCAAACCGTTTAAAAAATAGTTTCCGATTTTTCTGTTCTGTTATTCTTCCTTACCCTTACCTTCATGATCATCATGACCTTCTTACCTTAATATTCATGATCATCATAACCTTCTTACCCTTACCTTCATGACCATCATGACCTTCTTACCTTAATATTCATGATCATCATAACCTTCTTACCCTTACCTTCATGGCCATCATGACCTTCTTACCTTAATATTCATGATCACTATGACCTTCCTTACCCTTACCTTCATGATCATCATGACCTTCTTACCTTAATATTCATAATCATCATGACCTTCCTTACCCTTACCTTCATGACCATCAATGGATTCTCAGAATGTGGCTCTTTTTAGCTTTCCTTGCCCCTGTTTCCGTGAACAAGTTTCTGTTATTGTACCTACATGTATTACCACCACCCTCCTTTGTTTAACATGCTACCTTGGAACTATGATGATGTCATGAATTGTCAGATTAGTCAAATTGTTCAAACGAGAGAGCCCATTATAAACACTTTGCACGGGCAGTGAAGTAGGACAACTTGGGAATACTTTGAGTGTAGATCTTGGAGGGACTCAGACTTGGTCTGGGAGAATTTCTAAGGTGTTGAGCGATGTGGGGGCCCAGGGCAATGAACCTGACATTGAAGCCAGTAATGAGCTCACATGTAGCAGGGTGCCAAAAAAGCACACATGACTAGCACACATGAAGCATCCCATCCTTCAACCTTCATGGAACATCTATAATGCTCTTGACACCATGCTCACCAGCTGTTTCAGCTCACCAGCTGAGAGCTATTACAATCTTTGTAAGGAAGTTCTTTTTATATTCCGGTTATAGCCTGCGGATGCATTTGTGTGAATTAGGGCAAATGGAGCAATTCCCAAGCTTTAGAAACTCAGAGAACTTTATGATCTTAAAAAAAAAAAAGGTATGCTACTAAAATCACCTGGAAAAGGGATAGCTAAATCATTTTGTTTTACATATACAGTGCTATGCACATAAAACCTTTTGTAGATACTCACACTAGTTGCATATTCCCAAAAAAGTAAAATTGCTTTGGGTCTAACTTGTTCTTTTTTTTACCAAAGTGCCCAGAGAATTATCTGTGTCCTGGCAGAGAAATGTATGATTCACATGTATGGTTATATAGGGAAGTACATGATATTTAAAACTAGTAATAATCTCCCTTACTAAAGGAAAGATGGGGATGAAATTTAGACAATATACACAAAACATTTTTTAAAATTATATTGTTTTCCACTTTTAATTAAAGCTCCAAGATGCCAAGTAAACTAAAGTGTTTAGCTTAAATATGGTCCTAAAACATAGACTCCAGTGGAAATATGGAGACATATTTTTCAGTGTGACAGCATGTAATCAGTGTATTATTATGATCAAATCTTGCATAGCTCAACATAGTGAAAGTCATATCCACCCAACTCCATGACAGCATTTTACTCCTTCGAGCATTGAATGAAAATTCTATGCCTTTATCTCTATCTGCTTTATCAATAAGGAGTGTTGGTGGTGGTATCTGGTAAGTGCTGGACTGCTAACCACAAGGTTGGTGGTTCATGCTCACCAGAGACTTGGCAGGTGAAAGATGAGGCTTTCTGTAAACATGCACAATCTTCTAAAGTCTGCACAGGGTCACTATGAATAGTAAAAGACTTGATAACAGGTTTTTGTAATTCTTGTGGGGACATGGGCAGTATATCACTGGTTCATAATCTAAATGAAAATAACAAAGTTCTTAATATTATGACATCTAAAGGATAATCTCAAAGTATAGAATACATTTACTTACTTGAAAATGGGAATCCCCACCACAGAGTAAATGTCATTTAGATGTATAAAGATCTGTTAGAATGAATATAAGACATCACGTTACCAAATTACTTGTAAACGTCAATTCTGAACCTACATGAGGTTTCAAAAAGCTCATGGGAAAATGGAACAGAAAGATAATGGAATTTCCCCACCAAGTCTATGAACTTCCTCTCCCATTCTAGTATATGTGCTGCCGAAGCAAGCATGTTTCCACTCCCTTTCTAAACCATATTTCAGGACAAATCCCAAGGCCTTAGTTAATCGTGTCTGGAAAATGAAATTTTTGTCAAAAACAGAATTATCTGGTAAAACTACATTTACTCAATTTAATTGTTCAACCGAGTGCGACATCACAACTCGTTAAATTTTTGTTACTGGGGTTTTCATTTTTTTCTATTTATAATTTACACTAGAGATTTGATACACTGAATTTGTTTTTAACTATTAAGTCATAAAAGATATGGTGGACTTCTCTTCCTATAAAAGTTCTTTGTGCCCATAAATTTTAAAGAATAACACTTAGTATCTGATTCTTTTGTCGGTTTTTTAATGCATAGATTTGATCATGCATATTTGACAGTTAGCAATTTGTTTTGCATTGATTATTTCCACTGGTCATAGCTCCTGCTAACTATGGCGGATGGCTGACAGAAATCAAATCATCTATTTATGGCGTTCAAAAAACAGAAAAGTTAGGAGTACTTGAGAGAGAGAATCAGGGGTTGGTAGAGGGAGGAAAAGGAAGAATACAGATGTGGAAAAGGGAGGTGAGAGGAAATGACCCTGATGCCAAACCATTCTTGGGGCTAAATAACTTTGCTGAAAAGTAAGGGAGCCTGTTCACACTGGGAGTGGAAGAGAGGAAGGCAAAGGTTATCACGCAGGCTTACTTGCATAAGTTTTGGAATGTCTTATTCCACGTGACACCAGGCATGCACTATTGTCCATTTTAAACTTGGAAGACATCATATGAAGAAAGTGAAAATTAAGCAACACAAAGTGCCCTAATTTCTTTTCTTTTTTTTTTTGGCCAGCTATTGCTCCATGTAAAGGTAGTTGGCAACTAATCATTTTGGGAATTAATGAATCACAACTAAATACTTGTCAGATTTATAAGAACTTTCAAAAAATAGAGGAATATTTTTATAGATGGCATCCCTGTCACCCTACTGTCATTTTGTTGTTGTTGTTGTTTTAATGTCATCATTAAAGTAGTATAAACTCGTTAAAATAATCTGGGAAATAAAGAGCCAGAAAAACAAAAACAAAATCCCATAACCTCAACAAAACAACTATTAATGACTTCTTGAATATTTTTGGCAGGTCTATCTTATTGTAGTTGGTAGAGACTTACAGACATAGTGATTATAGAGATCATCTTCTTTGTAACCTTGTGACAAGTGTTCTCCTTTCTTCAATGCTAAGCAGCTCCACTCTAAAATGATTCTACTTGGCTAAGATCTTTTCATAGGAAGATTATTAGATAAAACTATCTGCACTAGGCTACTGCTAAAAAGAAAATAGGTTTTTGTATCCATTTGAGTAGGCTTTTGAAAAAAGGCACAATAAAATTTAGAACTATAGTAACACGAGCTGATGCCCTTTTTACAGAATATGACAATATATTCTTGAAGTATATGAAACAAAACAATCATTCGTTACCTCTAAGTTTGGATTCCTCAAATCTGCTTTCCATCCAAATTGTTTCATCAGAGCGATTCCAATAACCCTTCCGACTTCCTGGAAAGGCAGGATGTAATAAAAAATGATTTTTTAAAAAGCTAAACTAAAGATGAAAATGTGAAAAGACTGAAAAATAAGCAAAAATGACTCAAACCTCTAAGAAGTCAAGTCAGATTCTTAGGTGGTCCTTTAGGACTGCAATACTACCGTATTACACCAAAGCATTCAGCATCCAAGGCCAACAGGGTTGCCTCATACCTCCCTATGCTACCTGTCCCAGACATAGCCCAGAGTATTACTAAACCTATGCAAATGCCATCTTGATTTTAGTTCTGGGTCAATACATGGAACAAGCAGATCATGACCAGGATTTTAAGAACTGGCTACAAACTAAAAGAAAGTGTCTAGCCATCAGACACTTACATGTTGAAAAGCAATCACAGGGGGAGCATTATGTGAAAACTCGAGGGTCCTTCTGATTGACTCAAAGACTGTCAGCACCTCCCCCTTGTTTTAATCACTGAACTTTGTGGAGAGCTAACTTTCAATGACTTTGATGCAAACCTCTTGTGGTGCTTGGTCTTCTCCCTTAGATCCTTAATGCCTTGAGTGACTTATGCAATTTTAGTCCTGGGTCCCTTGAGGACCTGGTGCTCTGCAGCCTTTCCAGAAACAACTGAACTGAACAGAGATCCTTAGAAGCTTAGAATATCAGGGATTCCAAATGGCCAGCCATCTCTACCTTTAAATAAACCCTTGGTCAGAAATTAAGAGAGTCATTCCACAGAATGGCATACCAATTCTCTCAAGCATCTGGGGTCAAGAGGGAAGATGAATTGTTAAAGAGAATAAATGATAGTTATCTTCTTCAGCTACTTAGCCTTCTCTGAGATTTTAATCTCACTACATTGAAAGACTAAGCACTTCTTTTCAGAAATGGGAAACTACTCTGGGAAGTGGGGGGCGTGGGGGCCGTGGGGTATCATACCTGTGCAGTAAAGGTCTTTCTGATGGCCCCACTGCAGCGACAAGACACTCGGAATGTCAAGCCTTTATGGTTTGGACGCACAGCTGCTTTCTTGGCATCATTCTGAAACTCTTCTTCTTGTTCCTGTTTAGTGAGGGAGCTTTCTGGATCTGCTGTGTCTTCTCCTATTTGTTTGTCCGGTGGGCAGGCCTTCTGCTCCTGGAGCTCCTGCACGGGTCCAGCTTTTAATTTCTTAGCAGTGGTCATTTCCTCGTCATCCACTTTTCTCTTCAGGGGATTAGAACTCACTTGAGCACATTTGTCACTCTCTGCATCAAGTTCAAGAAGACTTTCCCAAACTGCAATGGCATTCGCCCAGCTGCCCGGATCATCATGTATAAGTCTTTGCATTTCGTGAACTATTTTTCCTAGATACGGAAGATCACAGTTTATCCTCTCTCCAGGTTTTAAAGACAGTCTGTATTAATTACACTCATCACCCCCACTTCCCATACCCTTTGCCTGATTTAAAAACAATTATGAAATCACTACCCAAGTAGTAACTTTAATCTGGAATTTATATAATGTATCCTAAGATTTTTTTTCTCCAGAGGGAGGTTTTTTAATATTGTATACATATCACCCAAACTGTCCTTTTCTTCTGAGATACAGCTGCTGAAATCATTAAATTTCTGGAAATTGACTGAATTCACCTTGAGTACCTCTTCTCCTGGCAAGATCACTTCCAACCATATTGGTTTTCTTGCAGTTCCTCAAGGCAGGTAGGTTCCTAACTCCAAACCCAAGCCAACCCACTGCCATGGAGTCCATGCTGAACGAATCATAGGGGTCCCACAGGACAGGAGTGCCCCTGTGAGTTTCTGAGACTCTAACTCTTTCCGGGCTCAAACTGCTCCTATCCCAGGTCTGCAAACCCAATGTTCCCTCATGTCCAGAACACTCTTCTCCATCTTTCTCCCCCTCAGGATTCACTCAGCAAAGTCCTCCCTGCTCACACATATCAAAACACCGCCCCTGCACCATGAATGGCAAGTCTTATATCCTTTTTGCCTTTATAAAACATCCACAGCACTTACTGCATTTTACATGTTTTTGCTAGTTTTTTGTCTATCTCAGGTAATACAACCGGTGAGGGGAGGAGTGTTTATATGCTGTTTTTAACTACTATTTATTACCTGTGCTCTGAAGAATGCCTTACCCATGGCAGGCACTCAGTAAATATTTGTGGACTGAATGAATGAAACATAGACTGATTTCTTGAGCCTATACATATTTGAGATTTGGAAATTTTTAGCATCAGCATGCCCTGGTAATATAGTAGTTTACACATATGACTGCAAACCTCAAGATCAGCAGTTCAAAATCACCAGTGGCTCCAAGGAAGAAAGAAGAGGGCTTCTACTTCTGTAGAGAGTGACAGTCTCCGAAAACCACAAGGGCAGTCTACCCTCTCCTACAGGGTCAGAATCAACCGGATGGCCATGAGGGTGGTGTTTGGTTATATTTCTGTTTCACCACATCCTATTGAGACTGGTAAGACATGTGAGGAAATTCCTACCTATGGAGAATAGACAACTTTAAATACTAGAGAATGTGAAAGCGTTCATAAAATGTAGGATGTCAGTGTAAAAAAAAATGTTACAGAAGATACTTAAAGTTTTTAAATTCCTACAGCCTTATCATACCCTATTTGAGCACGATTCTTGTCTTATACATATTCAATATATGCACAGAGCTTGAGTGCATGCTTTCCCTAGGGTATAATACCTCGGTACACATTTCAACACACCTTTCCTCCCCTGCCTTGAATCCTGGCCATCTCGCTCTTGGGTTTAGTTTAGTGAAGATACTACGATGATGCAAACTGAGCAATCCAACAGAAGGGTATGGCAATTTCCTCCTGCAGTGCCTGCTATTTCTCTGCCGCCTTGACCAAGCTTTTGAAATTACTCTGGCAGAATAATTCAAACACTTAGGGGTGGACAGGCTTTCCTGAAGGCCCTTTTAGCTCTGGTGTTTTATAAATGGATATAAATGTACTCAAAATATTTAAGGTCCCAGTCAGGCAAAATTTGCAGCATTTTCCCAATTTTATCACATTGACTAAAGGTGGTAGGTTTTTTTTTTTTTAATTATGAAGATTTTATTGGGGACTCTTACAACTCTTCGTAAGGCAAATTTGTACATGTGTTGCCTTCATTCTTTTCTAGACATTTACTTTCTATTGAGCCCTTGGTATCAGCTCTTCTTTTTCCCCCCTTCCTTTGCTCCACCCTCATGACCCTTTGATAGATTATAAATTATTATTTTCATATTTCACACCAACTACTGTTTCCCTTCCCCCATGTTTTCTATTGTTCTTCCCCCTGTAGAGGGCTGTGTGGTTATGTGTCGATCATTGCAATCAGTTTCCCCATTCTCCCTTCCTCTCCCTGTCTTCCTCCTAACCTTATGGTGTCACTATTCCCATTCCCGTTCCTGGATTCTGTGTGTCCTGAGCCCCCATCTCTTTCTATGCCTGTGTACATGCTCCAGTCTACTCTGAATTAGGAAGCAGCATTGGAGTCGTGGTTGTGGGGGGTCAGGGAGCCTGAAGGAGCCAGAGGAATACAGTGCATTGCATCAATGCTTTAGTGTACCCTGGTGACTCGTCCCTTCCCTGTGGCCCCTCTTGGGGGAGATTGTTCCATTGTATACAGATGGGTTTTGGATCTCTGCTCTAAACCCCTAAGGGTATAGCTTTGATCAATATAAAATAATGTACTTTGAGCTTCTAAATCCATAGAAATACAAATGACTACACAAGTCTCTAGAAAAGATGCCTGTGTCCTAAAGAAAAAAAATTGGCTCAGAGCAATAAAACCCTTAAGACAGAAAGCAGGGCTGAGCCCCGGTGGCGTAGTGGTTGTGCGCGGGACAGCGGCCCACTGGGTTGGAAATTCAAATTCAGCAGCAAGGCTGGGCCTCCTACTCCCACCACCAGAGGGCAATGAAGCCCAAAAACCAAAACCAAAACCAAAACCAAACAAAAATGACAGAAAGCAGACTCTACAGATGGGACATCTTATAGACATATTGCTACAATTCTAAAGCACACACCTACTGCTATATGATCTATTCACAATCACTGAGACCTGACACAGCGTCCCTGAGGCTGCAAATCTTCAAGGGAGCAGGCAACTGCCTCTTTCTCCCAGGAGAGGATGGTGCATTTAAACAGCCCAATGCTTACCTGACATCCCCAGTAGTTCTCCCCTACTCCCCCCACCAAAAAAACACAAAAACAAAAAAACCTTCAGTGCCTTTGATTTCATCTGACTCATACAATTAAGTGATAACTAATATTCAAAGAATACAGTAAAAAATACATGATTAATTAAACTATAGGCATATATGAATCCTAAAAGTGTGAGATGGTTAAATATTCATTGTCAAGCAGAAAACTCTGGATCATGTGCATAAAATCAATAGGCATGCACCATACCTTTACTCACAGAAGAAACAGTAAGTGGAAGCTGTTGCTTAATCAATAAAAATAACCGTTCTGCAGATTTTAACTTCTTCAGCATATTCAAATCAGAACAGGTGGTGAAAAAAACCTTTCCAGAAATATATTCAACCTAGAGATAGAAAAGAAAATAGAGATTAATATGGTCCACTATCTTAGCATTTCCTATGTTCTCCCTTCGAGCCAATACTAGCTACATTAACAATAATAAAAAGGGCCATTTCGACACGTCATGGTCACACAGGCTGGTGTGCTTCTTCCATGTGGACTTTGCTGCTTCTGAACTTGATGGCTGCTTGCTTACCTTTACGACCCCACATGCTGTATCTTTTGATAGCCGGGAACCACCAGCTTTCTTCACCACATTTGCTCATGCACACATTTGTCTTCAGCGTTTGGGTTGGGAAGGTGAGCATCAATGGAATGCCGATTTAATAGAAAAGTGTTCTTGCATTGAGGAAATATTTGAGTGGAGGTCCAAAGTCCATCTGCTGCCTTAATACTAATCCTATACGTATATGTACATAGATCTATTTCCCAATTATCATATATAAATATATTTACCTCTGTACATGCCTGTATTTACACCTTTATAAAGGCTCTTTGCCTCCTATTTCTTTCCTCTATTTCCATTTACTTTCCTCTTGTCTCACTATCATGCTCAGCCTTCATCTGGGTTTCAGTAATTTCTCTCAGATACCTTACCCTAGAGTAATCCCTCCCAGATCTCTCACACCGTCCTTGCCACTGATTTTGGATCACTGGCATCAAAGAACATAAAACCTTATCATTGTGTGCCCACCTTCCTGATATGAAGAGATAGAGCATCTGGGGTCTTAAAGGCTTAAAAGCGGCTATCTAACTCAGAAGCAACAACCCAACATGGAAGAAGCATACCAGACTGTGTGACCATGAGGTATCGAAGGGATCAGGTATCAGGCATCACAGAATTAAAATCATATCATTGTAAATGAGGGGGAGTACAGATTGGGGACTCAAAGCTCATCTGTAGATACTGGATATCCCCTTACAAAAGGGCCATGGGGAGGAGACCAACCAGTCAGGGTACAGTGTAGCAAGGATGAAACATACAACTTTCCTCTAGTTTTTCAATGCTTCCTCCCCCCTCTATCATGATCCTAATTCTACCTTATAAATCTGGCTAGACCAGATGATATACACTGGTACATATAGGAACTGGAAATACAGGGAATCCAGGACAGATGATCCCTTCAGGACCAGTGGTGAGAGTAGTGATACTGGGAGGGTGAAGGGAAGGTGGGGGTACAAAGGGGGAACCGATTATAAGGATCTACATATAACATCTTCCTTGGGGTATGGACAACAGGGAATTGGGTGAAGGGAGACATCAGACAGTCTAGGACATGACAAAATAATAATAACTCATAAATTATCAAGGAGTCGAGAGAGGGGGAGAGGAGAGGGAGGGAAAAATGAAGAGCTGATACCAAGGACTTTAGAAAGCAAATGTTCTCAGAATGATGAGGCCAACAAATGTACACATGTGCTTGACATACAATGGATGGATGTATGGATTGAGATAAGAGTTGTATAGGCCCTCAATAAAATATTTTTTAAAAGGCCATTTCTTAAGTATCTACTATTTGTCAAACTTGCCCTAAGTATTCTAAAGATTTTCTCCCTCCCCCTGATTCTTTAAACGGCTTAGTATCATTGAGTTAATGGAGTTTTTGAGTGACACAGTTAATAAACTTGGAAGCTAACCATAAAGTTGTAGGTTCAAGTTTAACCAGAGAGCCTCAGAAGAAAGACCTGGCTATTGACTTCCCTAAACTCAGCCATGGAAACCCCTACGGAGCACAGCTCTACTTTGACATGCACAGGGCCATCAGGAGTCAGAGCTGACTGGATGCCAACTTTTAAAAATGTTTATTAAAAGATCACTTTACTGGGGGCTTTTACAGTTCTTACAGCAATCCATGCATCAATTGTATCAAGACTATTTACACATATGTTGCCATCATTACTTTCTAAACTTTTGCTTTCTATTGAGCCCTTGGTAGCAACTTTTTCCCCTCCTTTCCTCCCTTCCCCCCTCATGACCCAATGATACGTGATAAATTATTATCATTTTCATATCTTACACTGACCACTGCCTCCCTTGCACCATGATTTCTGTTGTTCATTCCCCTGGGGTGTAAGGGTGTGGTTATGTGTTGATCATTGAGAGCGGTTCTCTCTTCCTCCCCACCTTGCCTCATCTTCCCCCACCCTCCTGGTATTACTTCTCCCATTCCTGTTCTTTGATTTCATTATCATTATGATTTCATAGATTAGCAGGTTATATAATTTTTGAAAAGTGACAGAGCCAGTGATCAAGATCATAACCTTTCTAAGTTCAGCTATCTTTTGTTAACATTTGTCTCTGTGTACATATATATTACTATAAAAATACTCAATAATTACACATATAGGTAAACTTCACATATTGTTTAAAAGCGAAAAAAGGGCAAATTAGGTGTGTATTCAGTAAGGCTTATCTCTTGAGCACCTATCTCTTGGTTTAACAAGAGGCACATATCTGTTTCCGAAAGATGCAGAATAATGCTGTGAACAAACAAAACGAAAGCCTCAAATTTTAAGGCTTTGGTTTAAATTAAACCCATGAGGGAAAGAAAAAGCTTTACTATTATATTATGTGGATGAAAGCAAAAGGCATACTCCAACCTTTACTTACAGAAGAAACCATATACAGAAACTTCTTTTGAATAGCAAAAATCATCTTAGAACCATATATCTTAAAACCAGAGAAGCTGCGGCTATGAGTTGCACCCAATCCTGTAAGACCTGGGATGGCAGACATCTAACAGAAAAGGACAAGAGGAAGGTGCACTGGGGATAGGGAAAAACAAGCTGCAATAAATGGTAGTTCCCATGGAAACCTCTGATGTCTAATACAGATTGATGCCTTCAGGTGGGCAGATGGTAAAGGAGCTTAGGGCAGCCTGATAAATGGTCATGAAATTTCGAGTACCACAGATGGCAATGGACCACCATTATAGACTTTTGATGAAAACAGTGACAGCTCAGAATTAGCAGGGAGAACAAATTACTTGGGAAAAGCCTAAAGGAATGATTGTAGAATACGAGACCAGAGGGAAACGAATATTACCGAGGTAGAAATGATGGGGCACTTGCTGTGGGAACTGGCAAGTGCAGAGGAGCAAGAAGTATGCCTCAAACAGGAACAGGCCTTGAAGGCAGGTTGGGGAGGTGGCCTAAGTGAAGTCTTCTGCTGCAGGTTACTGCTGGGTGGGGTGTACACTACCGAGCTTTGGGCTTTTGGCTTGTGTCACATGGGGACCTTGAGGAATGCATGGGAACAACCATGGAAATGGTGTAATGAAGGAGCCACAATAACTCTAGGTTTCTAGAGTGTCCTTCTTTCTGATTACAAAGCCGACATTTTCCCACTAAGGGGAAAATCAAAGTTAAACAAATGCCTTTAAAAAAATTCCGGTTTCTTTAACTAACATGAAACTCTAGCTGATATTAAAGCTATGACAAAGCATTCTAACACACCTGGAATGCCTTGCCAAAATTCTCAGAGAATTAGACAAAATTATCTTACTAAAAAGGTATCATTTTAGGAGTCAAGTCCTATAAACAAGCAAACTAATTCGAACACGTAGATGGGTGCTTTCAAGTGTTAAGCACACTCTGAAAACAAAATGCAGCCATCTTGTTTAAAAGTCACCATCATGCCACCATTCCATTCATAAGTAATTAATATGTAATCAGAAGTGGTTTACTAAATTGCACTGTGTGGCTCAAATAACTATATATGAGGAAGCAGGCTAGGGTGCTCCCTCTGTGAAGATGAGGCACTTTATCTTAACGTTTGGGGGAGAATGAATTATAGTGCTCATAACTAGAAAGACTGGAGTCAGCCGGTGAAGCCACTTGCTGTATTGCTGTAATTGATCACCTCCAACAACAAGACTAGTTCTTTTTGGTACAGTGATTTCGTGTATTCTTTTCATCCTTTTGATGCTTCCTGCATCATTCAATATCACGCAGGCTCTTAGAGTCTCGATATTACAATGCAAGGCTGGACAGTTTTTGGTCAGCTCTCTCTTTAAAGTATGTTGAATGTGTTCTTCCCTTTTTGGTTTTCTAATGCTAGGTCTTTGCACGTTTCATCGTACAATTTTTCAGTGTCTTCTCCAGCTGCCCTTGGAAATGTTCTATTCAGCCACTTTACTTCCTGATTATTTCCAGGGTGCCTTCGCTGCTCTTCAATCAAGAACAAGTTTCAGAGTTTCTTCTGACATCCACTCTGACCTTTTCTTTCTTGTCTGTTTTCTTCTTCTTTCAAATCTGTCTCATAACTAAGGCGATCTACTTTATTGATTGTAGCAATAAATGCCAAACTCTGCATGGCCATAAAGTCAGTGAAATAAAGTTCCATTAACCCACACTTTGAAATCCCTACACCAAAAGAGTTCTAGCCTCATTATTTAAGTATTTAGCATTCCCTCAACTTTGATTTTTTAAAAAACAACAACAATAAATCATCTTATTAGGGGCCCTTACAGCTTTTATAATCCTTACATTAATTTTAGCAAATATATTTATACATGCTACCATCATCATTTTCAAAACATTTCTTTTTTACTTGAGCTTTTAGTATCTGCTCATCCTTTTCCCTCCCTCCCATACCTTCCCACTGTCATGAACCCTTGATGATTTATAAATTATTTTAATTTTCCCATCTTCCACCATCCACTTTCTCCCTTCACCACATTTCTGTTGTGCATCCCTCTGGGGAGCTTATACATCAGTCATTACAATCGGTTCCCCCTTTCTCGCTACCTTCATGTATCACTATTTTCATTATTGTTCTTAAGGGGTTTATCTGTCCTGTATTCCATGAGTCAAGAGCCCTTATCTGCACCAGTTGTACATGCTCTGGTTTAACTGGATTTGGAAGCTAGAACTGAAGTCATGGGGTGAGGGGAGGGAAGGGGATGAAGCATTAAAGAACTAGAGGAATGTTATGTGTTTCATCAGTGCTATACTGCACCCTGGCCGGCTCATCCATTCCATGTGACTCTTTTGTGGGGGGATGTCCAATTGCCTACAGATGGGTTTGGGGTCTCTACTCTGTCCCCCTCATTCACATGGATATAATTGTTTGTTCTGGGTCTTCTGATGCCTAATACCTCACTCTGTCGATACCTCATAATCACACAGGATGGTGGGCTTCTTTCATGTGGGCTCTGTTGCTTCCCTGCTTGTTTAACTTTGAGCCTTTAAAACCCCAGATATTATATTTTCTGATAGCCAGGCACCATCAGTTTTCTTTACATTTGCTTATGCACTCATTTTTACTTTTTAATGACCTTTTGTTTTCTTCTTCATGTATGATGTCCATTTTTGTTTGTATGAGATTAATTTATTTGTCACTGAAGACTAAGATTATTTCAATTTTATTTTTTCCTCTTTTTTTTTAAAGTCACTCAAACCACTATTTAGTTTTGACATATGCAAAGAATCAGGAGGTACTTTCTTTTTCTTATGGTTTTTAAACATTCTACATTTATACATATGACACAGCCCATGGCACAAGAGACAATATCTTGATCAACCTCCCATTTTTGTGTGTGCCCACACTCTCATCTATCACATTTTTGTGTGTGCCCACACCCTCATCTATCACCGTTTGATCTTTGCTCAAAACAGAGAACACGAGAAAGACATGTGCCTGTGTTTCATTGACCATGAAAAGGCATTCGACTGCGTAGGCCATAATAAACTGTGAATAACCTTAGGAAGGAGCATTCTAGAACATGTCATTGTGCTCATCTGGAACCTGTACATGGAGCAAGAGGCAGTCGTGTGAACGCAATAAGGAAACACTACATGGTTTAAAATCAGGGATCGGTGTCCATTAGGATTGTACCGCCTTCACCATGCTTGTTCAATCTGTATGCTTAGTAAATCATCAAAGGAGCTGAGTTATATAGAGACGAATATGGCATCAGGACCGGAGGATGTGAGGACTCGCAAACAATATTCTTTTGATGTGCAATGGCACAATCCTACTTGCTGAAAGTGAACAGGACTTGAAGCACTTGCTGATGTAGATCGAGGACTGCGGCCTTGAGTATGGATGACAACTCAATGTATAGAAAATAACTGAACTATCTATTGGCAACAATATGATACTTGGAGAAGAAAAAAGTTGTACAGGAATTCATCCACAATCAATGTTCATAGATGATGCAGTTATGAGAGCAAACTGCACATTGCATTGGGTAAATCTGCTGCACAAAATCTCTCAAGTGTTGAAGAGGAAGGATGCGACTTTGAGGACTATCGTGCACCTGACTCAAGCCCTGATGTTCTCTGTTGCATCATGTGCTTATGAAAGCTTGACACTGAATAAGGAAGACGAGAGGAATAACAATGCATTTGAATGATGGTGCTGGTGAAGAATGTTGAGAGGACCATGGACTTTCGAACAGTAAATCTCTCCTAGGAGAACTACATGTGGCGGTCATGTACTCATGTGTCAATTTCATGATGGGAGTCTAGGGATGGAGTCTAGCCTGTCAATCTGGAGATAGCCAATGCGGCCTCTGTGTGGGCATGGCCTTCTCCTGAGAATTCTGGAAAGTTTCATGGTATTTCCCAATTGGCGAAGAAAGACTTAACTCCCTCTCTTGGAGACGAACCACTGACAAGATGAGATGACACCATGCCGATCGATCCTGATTCCTAGAGAATGGAGAAGCCGGAGGAGAGGCCACATCGGCTAGCCCTGATGGAGCCAAACCTCTGGGGCCGGAGAAGCCACAGACTCCTGCCAGTGCTGAGATGTTCAGGAGGGCACAGGGAGATCCCTGCAAGCGCTGAGATGCTTCTACTGCCACCGGACACACAAGACTCTGCACCCACTCACCTGTGATTGTCATGGTGTCATCGCACGTGCTTCATAAGTCAGAAGGAGACTTTATAGACTGGTATCAGACATATGGGCTAATATCGGACTTATGATTTTGGACTGGACTGGGTTGGGATGCTTTCTCAATGTTCCATTCCTCTTGTATATAAACCTTTCCCTTATATCCATATGTGTGTCTGAAAATTTGTTTCTCCAGTCTACCCAAACTAACACACTACAGAATGTTCCTTGGAAACAAGGGTGTTGAGACTTTGTCTCCTGTGCTGGGGACACGTTATCGGGAGAGACCCATCTCTGGAGAAGGACACCATGCTACATAAAGTAGAGGAACAGCGAAAAACAAGAGCGTCTTCAGCAAGGTGGACCCACAGAGTGGCTGCAGCACTGGGCTGAAAGCAGAGCCGTGAGGGCGACACAGGCCAGGGCATGTGCTGTTCCGTTGAACACACGGTCACGCTGAGCAGGACCCGACTTGATAGCGCCTAGTAACAACATTGGCTACTTGAAAATTCATTGAAAGGTTCTGTCATTGGAATTACATTATAGCCAAGTGTCTAAACCCGGCTAGTTGGAATAAAAGCCACGATTAAAGCGAACAACAGCTGTGTTATCACTACTAGCATAGTTTAACAAGTTGACCCCCTGCCTTTCTTTTTAAAATCCATGAATTTAAGTCTAATATAAAGTGGAAACATTAATCTAGGTCAAAACAAATGATTACAGCCAGAGGTACTGACATTTTCCTAATTTTACAGACGTCATCGAGCTTGTGATCTAATTTTAAAGTGGTGAGTGAGGGTTGAGCATGTTCAAACCCACTGGGCATTCCAAGGGAGAAAGAGGGTGCTGTCTGCTCTCTGAAAGGCTAAGAGTCAGAATTGACTTAATGGCACTGGGAAAAGTAAGAGTCAATTAAGGTACTAGTTGGGTTACTTTTGGCTTATGTTAGAAGAGAAACCATAGGAGGGTTGTCCAATAAAATTTTCTGTTAGGAAGGAAATGGTCTATGAGGAAGCATCAAAAAGTGGGTGGAAAAATTCCAGGGTCGGGCTGAGCCCCGGTGGCGTAATGGTTGTGCGCGGGACTGCAGCCCACTGGGATGGAGGTTCAATTCCTGCTCACAGGAGCAAAGGCTGGGCCTCCTACTCCCACCACCAGGGCAGTGATGCCTTAAAAAAAAAAAAATCCAGGGTCCTTTAATTCCATGTCTCTGAACCAGGAAGTAGAGGATCCCAGACTGGCTGCTCCAAGGGAGAAAACTGAGACTTTCTACTCCTGTTGAGTCTTATGTCTTGGACACCCACGGTGGACAATTCTACCCTGCCCTATAGGTTCGCTACAAGTCAGAATAAACTCCATGGATTTGGGGGAGGTAGAAAACTAGTCTTGAGCAGTTGAAAAAATTTTCTTTTCACATTTTAAAAACGAAAATTTTAAACCCACCATCATGCAGTTGATTTCAATTGCTAGCTGCTCAGCAAGACCGAGGAGAACTGCTCCCTGGGGCTTGCCAGGCTGTAAATCTACACAGAAGCAGAATGCTGCATCCTTCTTTCAGGGAGCAGCTAGTGTGTTCACACTGCCAACCTCTGCTGAGCAGTCACTATCCTGCCAGGGCTCCTCCACCCTTTTTTAAAGAGATGTGAAAAGAAAACCCAGCAAGATAGAACAAAAGAAGATTATATTACAGCAACCACCCGTACCTGGTTGAGTGGGATGCCTTGGTCCGGCTCTAACATCCACAGTCTTTGGAGCTCTGACCAAATGCCTGGGGGGGAACACGCACATGGACCAAACAGAGAGCTCGTCAGCAAGGATCTGTCGGTGTTGCTATCCCATTGATGTGCCATTCCATTCCGCTACATCTGACCGATGGGCCTGGAACTTGCATGCACTTGGACTAGTCTGCTTCAGCTAAAAGCTAAAGAAAGCTAAAACCACTTTCTCGATGAAAATCTATCTACGCATGTACATTTCTAAGCTGAGATAGCTTTGTTTCTTTGGAGAACCTATCCCAAGGCAACTAGGTACCAAGCGAGCCATCTCAGAAACAGGAAAGGAGAACCTCAAGCCCGCCAAGAATGAAGAACTACAAGAGTATCTCTTGAGATTCCCTACACGGAGAAGGGGAAGCAGGGATGGCAGCAGGAGGCAGAAAACCAGGCTCCCTGGGCGGTCCATAGAATGAGGAAAGCTCAACGCCTGTGGGCAGGAGGCTGGCATGCAGAGGAGGGTGGCCTTTGCCTATCACACGCAAAGGGAGCTTTGTAACACTTGCCCAAGGCAGAGGCCAAGATGCTGCACGGCTGAGACGCCAAGGATCAGAGAGAGACACGCTTGCCAATAGGGCTGAGAAGAGATACTATGGACAAATGAACTGTAGCCTTAATGTTTTCTGATCCTGACTTGTTATAAACTGTTCACTTCCATAACAAACCCCCATGGTCATGAGTATCGTATAAGAATTACATGGCCATCTCAGTTCTTTTCATATAAGAATTGAGGTGGAGTATTGAACCTAGCAGAGAAGTAGTTCTGAGAGGCATAGCTGGTATCAGAATATAGAGTAAAGGAGAGTGGAGGCACGTCTGCCTCTGCCTCATAGAATCAGCCTTGGAATTGTATTCCTCTTCCCCCTGTGTAACTGAAAAGAGGTCAGGGCTGGTCCCCGTGCCACTTTCTCTGTGGCCCCCAAAGTCTAAAATCTTTAATAACTGGCCCCTTAGAGAAAACATTTGCCCATCCTTGTGCTAGGCAATGGGGAAGACAGTCGGCTTCTTTAGCAAATAACCTACAAGGCAAAACAAGGGAATTGAAGAAGAAAACACCCATATTCTAAGAGATAGCCTGGAGCCAACTGGACGTGGTTTAAATACACAAACTTAAAACAAACATGACACGTAGGAAACAAGTTGTGATTCGAACATGGACTATTAAATTTTACATGCAAAAGTGGTTTTGTGGTTCATAGCGTGAAGAAGAGTCTTGGCATGATATACATTATTATTTTCACATTATGCTACATAATCTAAAAACCTTTACACTTTGTAGATATGTCAGAAAATATCTACATATAAAATGGTATCTGGAATTAGCTTCACAATAATGAGAAGAGAGAGGAGGAAGTCACTCATGGAGCGGACTTCACCAATGGGCTGACACTCGCTGCTGCCTCGGCTTGATGAATAAGCCAATTTCCTCATACTATGGTGTCTATTTTACTGTGTCTTTGAATTTATCCCTGACATCAAGCTAAAAAGAGCATATAGGTGTTTTTCTACTGCGAGCTGTGCATTGGAGGAAGCACTGGGAGGGGAAAGATGTGCTGTTCAAAACCTGGGCTTACTGGCAACCCTGCTGAATAACTTTGGGGGCTGACACTCAGGGGTACGCATTTTCAACCTGTCCCCGTTCACCCCAGGTGATCTGCACACACACTAAAACTAAAGAAACACACTGATTCCAACATTATGTCCTAAAAGCAAATGCTCACTTCTAAATTCATTTGTCTTTTTAATTCAGATTTAGATTTTCTTTCACTGTGAACCACACCAAGTTTCTAAGGGACTCTCTTCCCTTTGCCAGAAAGGCGTTTAAGCTTCCCTGGATAATTCACTTTATGAGAACGAGCATGTATGGAAGACCTGCTCCTTGTCAGGCACTAGGGCTACATCATAAGGTGTCCTCATGTCAGTGTTGGGAAGCACTGGACTGCTAGCCACTAGGTCAGCAGTTCAAAACCACCAGCCACTCTGAAGACGAAGTTCAGGCTTTCTTCTTCTATAAAGATTCGAAGCCTGAACACCCTATCCTGGGTTGCTATGAGTTGGAATTGGCAGGATGGCAGTGGATGTGGTGTTATGTGAGATCATGTTTGGTAAAGTACGGGGTCCAAGAAAAAGAAGACCCTCAACAAGATGGACTGACACAGAGGCTCCAACAATGGACTCCACCATGTAAGGATGGTGCAGGCCCAAGTGTTTTGTTCTGTTACATATAAGGTTGCTCTGAGTCAGAACTGACTTACTGGCATGAAACAATACGATATGGAAAGGAGTGCTGGTGTTACTGTAGGTTAGACACTGGGCTGCTAAGCACAAGATCAGCAGTTCAAACCCACCAACTGGCTGTTCTGTGGAAGAAAGATGAGGCTGTCTCCGCCCACAAATATTTACAGGGTCTCCACGAGTCAGAATAGAATGGATGGCAGTGAAATGCAATTTGGAAGAAGACCTGGTAGAACAGTAGTCAAGTACTCCATCACTAACCAAAAGATTGGTAGTTCAAACTCTTTTATAGGCTCTGAACAGGAACTGGTCTCTGTACAGCCAAGGAATCTTGGAGCAGTTCTACTCACCATCTTTTATGCAGTGGAGACTTGCATTCTGCTATAATGCTGAACCTGAGTCCTGGTGGCATCGTGGCTATGAGTTTGGCTGTTAACCATAAAGTCAGCTGTTCGAAACCCCAGTAGTTCTGAGGAAGACTTGCCTGTCTACTCCCATAAAGAGTTACAATGTCAGAAACTCACAGGGCAGTTCTAAACTGCCATGTCCTATTGGGTCACTGAGTCAGCATTGTGTCAATGGCAGTGAATGATGCTGAAAAGTTTTAGCACAGCTTCCAGATTAAGATGGACTAGGAAGAAAGGCCTGATGAAAACCCTGTAGGTCATAACTGTCTGATTTGCAGCCAATCACAAATGGCCCTGGACTGGGCAGTATTTCCTTCCACTGTGCATGAGGTCTCCATGAATTGGGGCAGACTCAACAGAAGCCAATCACAACAACATGCTACATAGGCTCTCTCTCAATAACCACTTAAACCTTTAAAGTAGGTATTGTCATCTCTGCTTTACATCTAGGAACAGTATGGATCAGAAATTAGGTACCTTCACTGAAGTTATAACCTGTTAAAGGATGATGAGATTGGAACACATAATCAAGCCTGTGCCTTTTATTGTACTCTTACAGAAATCTTCTCCATCAAATGCCCCAAGTAATTAGTAGAGCAGTAAAGACCGTAAGCTTTGAAACTAGGCAGGATCATATACGTGTCATGGCTCTAGCACTTAACTATAGTTTTCTATTTCACTGTAAAGATAAAAATGATCTAG
Source organism: Nesogale talazaci (assembly GCA_004026705.1). NCBI lineage: Eukaryota > Metazoa > Chordata > Mammalia > Afrosoricida > Tenrecidae > Nesogale > Nesogale talazaci. Next base: position 90,049 of record PVJH01004044.1, read on the forward strand.
GTGATAGGGTTCTTTGAAGGATTAAGTCATAGGATATACATAAAATGTCTGAGACATTTTAAATGCCTATTATATGTCAGTTCCTATTGCTCTTGTTTCAGGAGTATCTTAATGTTAGTAAATGCCCACAGTTATTATGATATCTGGTTTTTTAAATTAGCTACACTCCCAATATTAAAGTGTGTAATTCAAACTATTTGAATCTATGACTCAAGCTTTTTGAATAATTCTTCAAAAGTTCCTCACCTCAAGTCAAAATAGCAGACACAGAATTTGAATAATTCTTCAAAAATTCCGGTATCTAACCCCACAATCCCCAGTGCAGCTACTATTTGGGGGACTAAACTAGGCATTCCAAGTAGAGTTGTCAATTCCATATGAGTTTTCCTTTCCCAGTAAGACATCATCATCCTTTGACTCTTTTCTATTACATTTCTCATTACTTTTCAAAAAGTGGATTCATTAAATTCTAACACCTAACAACGTTTAAAATTTTAATCATTCCATTGAAATGAACAATCGAGAAATCTAGTCAGCAAGTGGTCATTTCCCCAGGTGTCAGACTGTGAGCATATTATCATCCCTATGACTATGTGTTGTTGATAAGGGCCCCCGAGTTGATTCTCAGTGCAACTCCATGTACAACAGAACGGAACGGAATGCCACCCAGGCCCATGCCAGTCCTCTTTTCACTGCCCATCTACTTTACCAACATGATGTCCTTTTCCAGAGATCTCCTATCCAGAGATAATCTGTCCAAAGTACTTGAGACAAAGTCTTGCCAGATTCGCTTCTAAGGAGATGTCTGGTTGTACTTCTTCCAAGACAAATCTGTTTGTCCTTCTGGCAATTCAAGGCATTTTGAGCATTCTTTGCCAACACCATAATTCAAATGCTGCGATTTTCCTTCAATCTGCCTTATTCATGGTCTGGCTCTCACATGCATAATGAGGCAACTGAGAATACCCTGGCTTGGGTCAAGGGCATCGTATCTTCAAAGTGCCAACCTTGCTCCTCCTCATTTTGAAAGAGGTCTTGTGCTACAGCCTTACTCAAAGCCATATGCCACTTGATAGCCTGCCTGCTGCTCCCGGGATCATTGATTGTGGAACTAAGCAACAGGAATGCTTAGCCACGTCAATCTTTTCTCCATTTGCCTGAGGCTTTCCATTGGACCAGTTGTGAGGATGCTGGTTATCTTTACATTGACTGAGCTGTAATCCAAATGGAAAACTGCAATCCTTGATCTTTATCAGCAGGCGCTTCAAGGCTTTCATAAGCCTTTCTCCACACCTGATGTTGATGTCTTCTGAAGTGAGCTTCCCTGTTTATTTGCTCGGGATACAGAGTAAGTATGGTGACAGGATACAAATCTAGTACACACCTTTCCGGATTTTAAACCACTGACCATCCCCTTGTTTAGTTTAAACGACGGCCCCTTGCTTGGTCCATGTACCTGAGTACATGGAAAAATCAAACCAAAGGCACTGCTAAACGAGTGGATTCCAACTCACAGTTCCCTGAGAGGTCAAGGTCGAACCACCACGGTGGGGTTTGGTGACTAACTCTTTACTGGAGTAGAGGGCCTCCTCTTTCTCCCAGGCACAAAGAACTGCTCTAGAATTCTCATTTTCTTCCATGCTATCTAGAATGCTTTGTGATGACCCACAAAGCTGAAAGCCTTTGCACAGTCAATAGAATACAAGTAAACATCTTTCTCTGAATACCATTTACTGAGTGTCTAAAATGTACCTTACGTTTATCATATTGCATACATTATAACCTTGACACTAATCTCTCATGAGGGCATACAGTAACGGCCAGGAAACTGAAAATCAAGAGTCAGTAAGCGACCCTAAAGACTTCACGGGAGCCAAGTGTGGTGGGAGGCCTCCTGCTCATGATGATCAAAGAATTGCTAAAATGTGTAGGCAACTCAGGATGTCTCAATCCTCTGCTTTCAAACTTTGGCCGCGACCGATCTACGGCAACTGGGTTTGATATGCATGGGCAGAAACGACTGGAAGTTTGCCCAGCTGACATTTGAATAGCTGCTAGTAAGCTTCTGTTTGGGGGGTGAACCAGGGAGCTGGGGGCCGGTCTCCTTCGCCTCGGGTGGGAGCGGGACCCCAGCCCGGCGCGAGGGGAGGTGGCAGAGTCGCCGCCCCCTCTCCCTCTCCCCGCCCCCGTCCCCTTCCAGGCGCACGGCGAGACTCACCTGCGTGGCTGCCAGCCGTGCCCGCACCTCCTGCATCAAGAACGGCTCCAGGCCGCGGCCCGCGGTGCAGAAGAACCTGGTGGTCTGGGCCACCGGCGACCCCCGCCCCAGCCCCGGGCCCAGAGGACCGGAATCTACAAGTTCCCTTGACATGGCGGCTTGAGCGCGGCCCCGCCGCCCGGGTCACGTGGCCCCCGGACGCGCGCGGCGCGTTCCCGCGCTCCAGGCGGCGGCGCGCAGAGGGCCCCGAGGGCCCGGGGAGGACTTAGCAGGGAAACTCCTGGACCTGGGCGCATCGGATCCCTGCGGAGTGGCCCTTGAAGAGTGACCTTGAGGGTCTCCTTGGTGAACAACTTACTCTTAGAACGGCTTGAATCATGGGTGGGCGGGGCTGTCGTTGATCAAAATGCATCTGTCTCTTTCTCGGATTGAGACATTTATCCCGAGAAGAAGCCCAAAGAGGATGCTTTGACTTTTGGTGTGTTGCGCTGGCGACCTTTCCAGTCCTCCTCATCTTCTCTGTATTCCCCCAGGCACCACATGAAGGGCGTTTCGGGACCTGGGATTTTAATCAGAATCACCTGAGAGTCTTGTCAACCCCATCTACTAGGACCTAACAAGTCTGCGGGAAGTATGCGTGGAAATGATTTATCTGATATATTCATTGAATGAACACATGACGGAGTCTGCAATTTGTCTCGATTTACCTCCATAAAGTATACTCCCTAAATAAATTCATTATGCCACACCATGGTTTTGTAAACAGTAGAGTTGATGATACACATTGCTCTGTTTCCCTAAGGAGACTGAAAACCAACCCACAGCCACCTTTTTTCAAATGCCCATTATTTTCAATCTGCTTCAATCTGTCTGGGATGGACTTCTCCTTCAGACTGTGTGTGTGTGTGTGTGTGTGTGTGTCGCTAACATGGATGTCCACATTTCTCATCCTGTTGGCTCTTGCCTACCTTGCAACTTTTAACATCCATAACATTTCCCACCTCTATCAGTTAGGTATTAAACATTTATGAGTGCATTAAAATGTGTCCATTCATGACGGGGCCCACCCAGCCTTTGAGAATTGCAGCTTATTCAGAGATGATGGTAAAAGGGTTGGATTGCTGAGAGATGCACATAAAAGCTGACACTGTAGTGCAGTAGTTTTCAACCTGTGGGTCACGACTCCTTGGGGGGTTGAACGACCCTTCCACAGGGATCATTCAATTCATAATAGTAGCAAAATGATAGTGATGAAGTAGCAGCGAAAATAATTTCATGCTTGGGGCATTGGGACAACAGGAGGAATTGTATGAAAGGATTGAGACATTAGGAAGGTTGAGAACCACTGGCCTAGAATATGGGCCCCCAGCTTGGAGACATTGAAAATACAAAGAGATCATCACAGGCTCACACACATCAATGATTATGATTGAACAATATTTTGTTCCGTTGAGTTGGCTTGATAATAAACCAACAACAATGAAAAGGGAGCTCTGAAGGCACAGTGAGGAGGTCAACCCAAGGTCAGCAGTTCAAAAGCATCAACATCTCCAAGGGAGAATGATTTCCAGTCTTACAACTTCACAAAGGCTGTTCTACTCTGACCTGCCTCGCGGCCTAATGCAATGAGAACAACATTAAAATCACATATGTGTACATCATAATCATGTTGGAAAAAAACAAGGGAATTTAACACAAAGTAGTTGCATAGTGTGTTAGTTAACAACAGTCATTCATTTTCTTACTCTGTAGGAGGCTAGAAGTTTGAATTCAGAGCACAGGTTGGGGAAGGTCCTTGTTTCAACATCTGCGGGGCGAACGTTACTTAGAGATCGCCAAGGGTCTTAGCTTTACTGACCTTCCTCTAGGTCTAGAAGTTTCTGCTGGCAGGAATGCATGTCCTGAAGGATATGTTCTGTTTCTAGCTATTCCCCAGTCACAGTGAAGCCCATCTCCTCTGTTTAACTTGAGGAAGGAGATGGCTTAAGGGTGGGACTTAAGTAAGAGTGAGAGTTGAGTCACACTCTAATTCAAGACACATCCGCAACTGTACCTGCCTCATGAATATAAAGAGATAAATTAAGACTTACAAGGCATCACAAAATGGAATGTAATATGTCCGATGATGGAGGACAATCACACACTACTGGGAATCATGGTCTTGCCACGTTGACACGTGCTTTGGGAGAGAGATGCAATTTAATCCATGACATGTAGTATGTGTAAATACAGACTTTGTAATGTGATTGGTTCATGCATGCTTGTATCACAGCAGCTTTAGTGAAGCATCAAAACTCAAAAAGTTTGAGCTCTTTACTCTGCTCTAGAGTATCAAGTGTTTTTTGTTTTATTTTTTAAACTTTTCAGTACATAAAATTATGTTGTCCAGAGGAATCAGTGTTTTTATTTCCCCCAAATCTTCTAGGTATTTAATACATGTTTCAAAACATTTGCCTAGTTGATGTGTTTTATTTATTTGAGTTTATTTAGAGGCTACTGAACTGTATCAATATCTGATATAACCATATTATGCCCCAGTGAGAAGACTGCATGGAAATGATTTCTTCGATAAATTCATTGAATAAACTACATTCAGTGGACACATGACTGACTGACTGAATCTGTAATTTCTGCAATTGACTTAAAGGAACTACATTACTTGCATAAAATGGAACCGTTTCTAGCTTGACATTGTGTATGCCTTACTCATTCTATTGTCTAAAGATTCCTGTTCTATTGCTGTCATTCAGATTATATTTACTGGGTTATTTTATTTTCCTTTAGGGAATTGCTACTACCTTTTTTTGTTGCTGTTGTTCTTTTTCTTTTTCCTTTTCTATTGCTTTTTTCAAAGAAAATCCCAGAAATACCCCAAAGTGAGGATCCCCAGATCTCGCAAATTGCCTCCCTGATTTTCTCTTTAGTGTCACCATTTTTTCACTTTGTGGTCATTTATTTTTCATGTTTTCTCACTGGGAATCGCAGATTATTCCATTAAAACTTGGAAGGATGTGAGTTTCAGATTAAAAGAAAAACAAAGCCCAGTAACAAACAGCCATGGGACAGATTTCATTTTCTCAAAAATAGAGTTCCACATTTTAATGCAAATACCTTTTGGCAGAGCAGAACCCGAAGCATTTATAATGTCGAGTGACCTCCATTATGTAACTCTTCTCCCATTGTTAGCATGAAGAGTGGGGGGACTGTGAGACCAGCAAGCTTGCTTTCATGTATTCATCCTTTGATTTGCCTGCTTGTAGAAGTGTGATAATTTTTTGCTGCCCACAGACATTTTGTGCTGTTTTGAAAACAGATTTTGGCAACATTTAAAAAATATTTTATGATGCACAGCCACACATAATTAGGCTTGTCTGTTATCAACTTTGCTTTTAAAAGTTGGGAATTGAATAATTCACAACGAGCAAGCTATACTTAATGCTATATATTTTTTCAGAATTGAGTATGACTTGCTTACCTAAAATGAAAAGATCAAAATACATCCAGAATAAATGCATGCAGCTTGAAGTCCCAACTTAAGCAATCATTTGCTTCTTTCATAAAATATCTTCCAAATAGAACATGTTGCCATTGAGTTGTTTCCACAGATGAGAACCAGCCTGTAGGGTTCATGGCCTGGAATCTTTATAGGAGTTGATTGCCTGACCTTTTTCCCACGGAGTGAGTGGTGGGTGGATTCTGTCCCGAGAGAGATTGGAGTTCTACTGCTGAACATAAAGAAGACCAGGTGCTAGGAAAGATAAGAAAGGACTTTTCCTTCCCTAGACCCTCAGAGAGAGGGTGGCCCTACCTCAACTCTGAATTTGGACTTGTAACCTTCAGAACTGTTAGACAATAAGGTTCTGTTGTTTGAAGCCATCTGCTTTGTGATAATATTATACATAGTAAAAATCCGCTGTCACTGAGTCAATTTCAATGTATGGGAACCTTTTGGAACAGTGTAGAATATGAAATGAAATGAATGGACCAAAATATTTCACAGGAGTAGAAAGCCTTGTTTTTCATCCTTGAGGTCTCTGGTGGTTAGGGTCACAAAGAATGGGGATTTCATTTGTTATGCTCAGGCAGAATCTGTACATAGCCCAAGAGGAGTTATCTGAGTAGAGCAAATTAGGAAAGCTATTTATGAATGGTGTATCCTTTTACTATACTTATTCAAGGATTATTTTGAGCAAATAATCAGAGAATCCTGACTGTATGGAGAATGCAACTAGAGGATTGGAGGAAGGGTCCATGTGAGATGTGAGATGACACAACCTTGTTCACTTAAAGAAGAGGAGGTCTGGAGATCAAAGATGTCAGCCTTCCTCATTGATTGAAACTCTAGACCAAGAACACTCAAATCCTCACAATTGGGCCACTGATGTTCTATTCTCTTGTATACACAGGGTCACTATGAGTGCTAACCAACTTGATTGGACCGAGCAAGAACTACAAAGTAGAGACCCATTGTTAAGTTATACAGTTTTCTTTGCTAGATATATGCCTTCTTAATTTATTTAACCCTTGGGCTGGCCTGGCCGTGTGACCTAATTTTGGCCAAAGAGTGTTTGGGCCTCTTGTTCCCTGATGTGGTAGGTAGGCTTGTGGTGCCAACATGGCCAAAGTAGATAGGTAGGTCTGTTATAACAACATGGCCAATGAATACATAAGATCAATTGAAGGGTGGAGATAGAAATGGCTCAGCAAGCCCCACACTTGCTCTCTTGCTCTTGGATCTTCTGACCACCTGGCTGCCTTGTTTGTCCTGTGCCTCGATCTCCAAGCAACACTGTCCATGGGGCACCTAATCCGTGGACTGTGTTGCTGTGAGTTGAGGTTCCTTTAAGCCCTGCTTCCCCACACTCCTGGAATATACATCTCTTGAGCTGGGGACTGTTGGACACTGTCATCTGGCTGACTGTGGGTGATCTGCTTTGCTGTTTGCTGCCTGTGGCCAGATAGCCTGAATTGCTCGACAGAGGACTACTCCACGGCTCTCAAGACTCGAAGGACTGCCAGTGTACAAGTGGTCTCTCCCAAGTGAATTGCCCCAAGCCATTTAGTTAGCTGTTTATCTCTTATGTTAGATATCCTTCTAGCTATAAAAATATAGAGAGAGAATTATTAGTGTCCTGGTTTTGTTTCTCTAGAGAACCCTGTCTAACACACCTGATAAAAGAGAAAAATGTCAGGGAATCTGTAGTGCAACCCTTCCTCTTCCTGGAGGGGGCAGGGGAGTTTGAGTTCAATTGTGATGTTTTATGCTATGATAGCAGTCTTGCACCCAAGCATATGAACAAAACCCCACAAATTAAGAATAGAGAAAAAAAAGTTGAAAAGAGTCTGGATCTCTAATGATACTGCTAAACCCTGGGATTGGCTGCCTTTTCTTGTTAAAGTAAATTTAATGATATAAATGATTTACTCCCCCTAAAATGGCTCATCTGTTATTGTTGTTAGGTGGGATGGAGTCAATTTTGACTCATAGTCAGATGTATCACGGAATACAACTCTTTCAAAGGTTGGCTGCTTTTTAAAATATGTTTTTATGTAGTAGATCACCAGGTCTTTCGCCTGCAGAACTATTGAGTGAGCTTGAATTGCCAACCTTTCAGATAGCATCCAAGTGCCTAAGCATTATACTACCAGTGTTCCTGCAAGTATTTCCAGCTTACAAAATATTCCGAGTGGATGTACCAAAGTGTGCCCTAAGCCAAACTTATAAATGAATTGCAGATAAAGCTCAAGGATAAAGGAGGTCTCAGAAAACCTGGCAAACTTCTAAAATTACTTGCATAAATAACTTATTACAAAACTCCATTGGATTTCCTATAAAACACTCACCGGTGCTTTTGTCAAAAACAGACCAGAGTTGAATGTACAATCAATAATTCTTACTGGGTTTTGAGTTCCTAGTTTTATTGGTAGTTATTCACTTTAGCCCAGCAGAATGACATAGCTATTATTTTTAAAGAAAGAACATGTTGGAAGTATAGTTGTTGACCATCAACTTTAGCTCAGTACATGGAAAACATCACTGGACCAAAAAGCACTTCTTAGAACACTTAGGTTCTGGTTTGAGTGATGAAGGCCCCACAATGAATAACCAGCATGTACATAGAATACATGGACTATTAGAAGGGGATAAGTGCTATGAGAAGAATAGAAGAGTAGGCGTGTATGTGTGTGTGTGTGTGTGTGTGTGTGTTCAGAGTGTAGGAGAGATCATGGCTAACGAGTATAAGTCAGGTAGGGAAGGCAGATCTCAAAGACAAAGTTTTATCTTATTGTTTTAAATAATATTGTGCTGCCTTTTGGTTGAAAGTTTATGTGGCAGTTTGGGAACTCAAGACTTTCCAGGCACATTTTTTTTTCAGTGAAATTGATTACATTATGCTCAGTGTGTGAGCATGCTCAACATTCCCATTCTGGTTTTTTAGTTACCATTAATTTCATTTTCCTACACCCTTACACCCTCATCTTTGTTTTAGAGTAATTGTAGACTACACAATTTTAGAAAGATCATAGTACACACACACTGGTGATGTTCTGTATTTTGTTAGTCAATCTGTTATTAAGCTAACAGTTGACTTTGGAGGCTAGTTAGCGTTCAGGGGAATAATGGGGAAATCCTCCAGGCTCAGCTGGTCCACTAAATCTGACTTTTTCTTTTTAAAATGAATTTGAGTTCTGTTCTACATTTTTCTCCCATATTATCAAAGTCCATCTACTGTGGACCTGATTGGAGTGGTCAGTGTTAGTATTATGACACCCCGTTTTTTTTTTTTTTCTGGTCCCAGGGTAGGTGAGGCTTTGGGTCTTGTAGAGTTCATTGTTCATCCTGCAGATTAGTTTGTTTTCACTAGCTTGTTTTCTTTGGTTTCTTTATTTTTCTTCTTTTTTTTGCTCCAGATGAGTAGAGATTAATAATTGTATCTTAAATGGCCAAGTGTTAACTTTTGACACTTGATATATGTTTAAATGATTAGACAAAAATGTGACATAGTATAAACTCCATTTGCTTACTGATTAAATTTGTTCTTTAAGGGTAAGGTGACCAGATGTCCTGTTTTTTTTTTTTAACAATTTAACAATGTCCCATGGCATTTTAAAATGAAAATCAATATATTACAATACGATTTTTACATTCTATGAAAATTTTTGTTGCTCCATATAGATCAAATTTTTAATCAAGAACACCCTCCTCCTCCCAGTCAATGGTTTTCCGCTTAAAATCTGGTCACATTATTTAAGGGGCAACTGAAATTTTAATATTTTTACCACTAACAAGCAGAAACATGTTGATTCTGGATTATGTTGAGCTATATATCCCCCTTTCTATACTAGTATTTTATGATGTATGAGAGAGAGGGCATTTAAAAGTTTGTAGGTGTGTTAGTTTGAGTAGACTAGAGAAACAAATTCATAAGTACACATATGTATATAAGAAAGAGTTTTGTATACAAGAGCAACTGTACATTTAGAAAACATCCCAACCAAGTCCAGCCCGAAGTGATAAGTCCAATATTGGCCCATGTGTCCCATATCAATCTATAAAGTTCTTTTCAGACTCATGAAACACCTGCAATGATGTCAAATGCAGGACAATCACAGATCATTCAGTAGAGTCTTTGGATCCTGTGGTGTTGTAAGCATCTCAGCACTGGCAGGAGTCTCTACATGGCTTTTCTGGCTTTAGAGGTCTGCTTGCATCCATGTGGCTTGACCAGCTCAGGGAACTAGGGTAGTTTCATGTGTCTTCTCCTCAGGGATGTCTCACAGTGAGTCAGCTTTGTGTATTGTCAATAGAGCATCTCCAAGGGACCAAGTAGTGAGTCTCTCAACTCCAAGGGAGAAATGGCCAGATTTCCCAGAATTCTTAGGAGAAAGTCATGCCCAAAACAGAGGTCTCCTTGGCTATCTCCAGATGTACAGGCTAGACTCCACCCCTACATGCTTAACCCTCAAATTGACAACAGATTAGGTGACTGTCACAGTAGGAAAATGGAATTCTTTCACAATCTTTTTGAAGCAACTTCATTTAGTCTTTGAAAGGATCCACGGTGACACACTGGTTAAATTGCTGGGCTGCTAACCAAAATGCTGTCAGTAAAAACCTACCAGTCACTACACTGGAGAAAGAGGTAGTCCTTTGCTGAGATTAAGATATGCAGCTTTCTCAAGGTGAATCACAGACCATGAAGTAAATAATTAGCGCCATCAATGAGGGAATTGAGAACAAACTGAGAACTTTGGCACAGGGAATACATAGGCTATCAGAAATAGGGAAGGACACAAACACAGAGGAGGCACAAATTGACAAGTGCAACATACTGAAGATAAAACACCTGAGTATATCAAAAGAATTTACCAAGAGAGTAAAAAAAGAGCCCACAGACTGGGAAAACATCTTTATCAATGACACATCAGACAAAGGCCTTATTTCTAAAATTCACAATACCCTGATAGATTCCAAAAAGAAAAAACTAACTGCCCACTGAGGAGGTGGGCAAAAGACCTAAACAGAAGTTTCACAGAGGCAGAAATTTGAATGACCAATAAACATTTGAGAAAATGTTCCCAATCATTAGCTATAAGAGAAATGCAAATCAAAACAACAATGAGATACCGCCTAACACTCTCAAAGATAGCCCAGTTTAAGAGCTAGTGGAGGGATCTGAGGGCTCAGTCCCAAGCCCATCTACATGGACAGCTGCCTCTCCCCGCAAGGGAGTTTGCTTTGGAGGATGGCACTAAAGCTGCAGCGTGGGGGAGAAGGTCATGTCTCACCAGAGCACAGGAGAGTAAATGAAGGGGGAGGAAGAGAGAGTGAAGTGCATCCTGGCCCACCAAGCCTTGAGGACAATATTCTCACTCAGAATAGCCAATGCACACAGAGAACCATATGACCGGCCCCACTATGAAACATGGTATCCCTCGCTGACCCAAGACTCTACGGGGACAACAATGGATAAGTAGGGTCAGGATTGTATCCTATCTGTCTCCATCACACCAAGGCAAAACACTAAGGGTGTACAGCAGAGCAGCAGGGGAAGCAGAGCATGGAGTTCTTGAGGGAGTGCCAAGGACATACTTTGGGGCCAGGGTGTGGAACCACATCAGACTCAACAGTGGGGGTGGGGGTGGGAAGCATTCCTGCAGGTCAACAAGCAGATCTTGAACTATTTACAGATTTTCATTTTGTTATTATTATTTTTTTACTTATTTATATAATTTTTCTAGACATAGGGTTTTGTTGTTGCTGTCATTATTTTTGTTTTCTTTGGTCACTTCATCTTATAATGTCTTGTTTTTTATACATATTATTATCTCTGCAAGTCTATCTAGAAAAGATAGGCAGGATGAACAGTCTGGAGGAGAAAACAATGGGACTGATAGTTCCGGGGGACTTGGGAGATGGGGAGGTGGGGAAAAGGAGGTGGTATTGACCCACCTAGGGATAAGGGAACAAGTTATTCAAAATCAGTGACAAGGTGGGTGTGAGAGGCCTGATAGGGATTGATCAACAGTAATGTAACAGAGAGAAACTATTAAAATCCAAATGAAGGCTGAGGATGATAATGGGACAAGAGGAAAGTAAAAGGAAATAGAGGAAAGAACTGGGGGGTAAATGGCATTTATGGAGGTCTAAATACAGACATTTACATAGGTAAAATATTTATATATGATGATGGGGAAATAGATCTATGTGCATATACTTATAGTGTTAGTATTAAGACAACAGATGTGCATTAGAACTCTACTCAAATACTTCATCATTGCAAGAACACTTTGTTATATTTAATTGACATTCCATGATGATCACCTTCCCAACACAATCACTGAAGACAAATGTGTGCATAAGCAAAAGTGATGAAGAAAGCTGATGGTGACTGGCTATCAAAGATATAGCATCTGGGAGTCTTAAAGCCTTGAAGATAAGCAAGCAGCCATCTAACACAGAAGCAATAAAACTCAAATGGAAGAAGCACACTAGCCTGTGTGGCCATGAGGTGTAGAAGGGATCAGGAATTAAGCATCAAAGAACTAAAAACTATATCATTATAAATGAGGGGGAGTATAGATTGGGGGCCCAAAACCCATTGGTAGGTGAAACGACATCCTGTTACAGAAGGGTAATGTGGAGGAGATGAACCAGTCAAGGTATAGTGTAGCAAAAATGAAATATGCAACTTTCCTCTAGTTCTTAAATGCTTCCTCCCCCGCCCACTATCATGATCCCAATTCTATCTTACAAATATGGCTAGACCAGGGCATGTACACTGGTATGGATAGGAGCAGGAAACATAGGGAATTCAGGATAGATGATCCCTTTAGGACCAGTGGTGAGAATGGTGATACTGAAGTGGGGAGAGAAGGTTGAACAGAAAGGTGGAATCAATTCCAGGGATCTGCATATAACCTCCTCCCTGGGGTATGGATAACAGGGCAGTATGTGAAGGGATACATCAGATGTTGTAGGATATGACAAAATAATGATAGTTTGTAAATTATCAAGGGTACATGGGGTGGGGGGAGAGAGGAGGGAGGGGAAATGTGAGGAACAGATACCAAAGGCCTAAGTAGAAGGAGGATGTTTCAAGAATGATGATGGCAACAAATGTACAAGTGTGATTTGCATACAATAGATGTATCTATTGATTGTGATAAGAGTTGGATGAGCCTTCAGTAAAATGATCTAAAAAAAAAAAAGAAGAAATGCAGTGTGGTTTTGTTTGGTTGTTGTTGATTTAGTTTTTGGAAACCAAATATTGACATTAAATTTGTCAACTCACCCCCCACGCCCACCCCTGATGGGGTTGAACAACAGATGCATGGGTGAAAAGCAACAGTGGTCAGTGTAAAATATGAAAATAATAATAATTTATAACTTATCAAGGGGTCACGAGGGTGGGTGTGGAAGGAGGGGAAAAAGAGGAACTGAGGCCAAAGGCTCAAATAGAAAGTAAGTGTTTAGAAAATGATGATGGCAACAAATATATTAGAGAGAGAGAAGAGGATGGAACAAACAGAAAATCAAGGAAGAGGCTGGTTTCGCTGAAATAATATCCACTAAATAATATCCACTCACAAGAACAGCCTTGATGTTCAGCCACACCCCAGTGATATATGCCAGGTCTTCTGTGTTCTTAGGGTGACTGATAATTATAAGATTTTGCTCATGCTATTTTTAAAAAAATCAAACAGCACAAGCAGAAGTCTCTGGAGGTCAGGGTCCTTAAGGAATAGTCTATAGCTATTGATGTTTTATGACTTTGTGCCTTGAGACTGGCTTGATTTTATGAAATGAACAGACACAGGTACTTACATGCTCTCTCTCCTTCCCTGAGTTATTGTGGTGACCTTCTGATCTTAAGTTTTATGGCTGTTTCCCCCAGGTTTCATCCTGAGTGTTAAATCATTCAATCTCCCTTCCTGGATTAAGTGCAAACAGGAGTGTGATAAGATACAATCTTAGGAATGAGTTTAAAAAATAGTAATCACAACTGGAGAGAGGTTTTGGAAGCTTTATCTTGTTTATTCTTCTGGATTGCATTAGCACCACCACTGCCTCCAGGTATGAGATTGTGTGATATGGCAGTCTCCTTCTTTTCCTTCTTGCTGTGCAACAAATGTTCAGAAAGTAAATGGTAGGAAATCCAGAAACGCTGCATGTTATTCTTGGCATTTCTCAACTCAACACAGCTATGTTTGGGGTCAGGCTACGTCAGAATGGAACCAGCATCCACTCACCGCAGGTATAAGACAATGAAGTTTAGAATCTAAAGAAAATCTTTTCCTTGTATATTTTGTGAAACAAAGATGAACAGATTAACAGATGGGGTGTTAATGAATTATTTCTAATTATTTTTCCTTTGGATTTGGTAATATAATGTATTACCAAATATAATGAAATACAAATATTATATATAACCAGGCCAACATTTGATGTGCTCCGTGATACAACTCTTCAGAGTGGTTTATTTGGGGTACACTACAAATTCTAAGTGTTTGATTAAGGAGATTGATACAATTATTGATGAGCTCATCAGGATGCTCTTGGAGGATTTATAAACACAATAGAGAAAAAAAAAGGCATTAGGAAAAAAAAGTTAGGTGTAAAACTTTCCCATAAATGGAAAGGAGATTCCTACTTTTGCATAAAGGATCTCATCATGTTCGATTTCTGAAGTGGAATACCTTGTGATTGCTTTGCAACGCTGAAAGAATTTACATTGCAGAAGCACATTTGTACTTCAAATGATTTTTATGAGGAAAAGGGAAGTTTCAGTTTTTCACAGGAATCCCAGGTTTCAAAAGTAGGAAATCCCAAAAGAGTGCCCTGCAAGACCTGAGATGTTAGCTTGGCTCCAGCCCGGGGTGGTGCACGTGTGCTCTCTGACCTGCCAGAGCACGCTCAAACAAGATTCAAAGAGCCTTGGTCTTCCTGTGGCAGGATCTTATCTCCTTCGGCTGGGGAGGCATGGTTGAAGGTATTGGCCAACCTCATTGGCTGCGTTTACGCACACCTCTGTCATGTCATGTGGCTGGGCCAAGTCTCCGCACCCAGGTGGGCTTCCCCCCAGGGGCTGGGGGCTTGTGTCTGCACATGCCCAGTTTGGATCTTTCCATGGGTGTCTAATGGACGTGCCTGATTCCTTGCCAACACTTGTGTTGAGACCCTATGCAGGCATTGGGGAGACAAGCACCCTTAGTCCCTTTTCTGGCTTCCTAACCTTCGGATTACATGAAGCCCTTGATGTCTAGTCAGATTCAGTCAGGAGGCCATAGTCTTTTTTTTTAATTTATTTTTATTTTTTATTTTTTTAGGCATCACTGCCCTGGTGGTGGGAATAGGAGGCCCAGCCTTTGCTCCTGTGAGCGGGAATTGAACCTCCATCCCAGTGGGCCGCAGTCCCGCGCACAACCACTACGCCACCGGGGCTCAGCCTGAGGCCATAGTCTTATATTTATAAATAATCCTATTGACAGATCTACCACAAGACAAGAGACATCCATAGCCTCATAAGGAACACCACCGAAGAGTGCTGCATCTTCCTCTGTGGGATTCTTTTTCCATAGTTTGCGTTTGTCCTTTGAGTAAAAGTGCAAATGGATATTTTTTAACAAGAGAAATGCAAAGTTAGGGTGCCTTGCCCACATCCCACTCCCCAACTAATTATTTTTTTAAGCTGGGTCCACAATGCTGTGAATCTCGGGCCCAGGGCCAGTGCTGCGTCTGGGACACTTGCTCCGCTCGGTGTCTGGGTGCTTGTCTAATACGAAATGAACCCTCTACATTCCAGGACTTTCTACATTCTGGTCTCTTTAAGCCCTGTCCAAAATGAGCTATAGCTTTTGGTTATAGTTAGACTTAAGAGAAAATATCCTTTGCACTTCTATCCGTATTTTCAAAATTGATTTCCTATCAAAGAAGACCTTAGCTCTCACGGGGCTTTCTGTGCTGCTAGTTACAGAAACCGTTCTGCCTTCATCTCTCACGATGGTAATTAGGATGAAGTAGGAGGCAGTGAGTGCTTATCAGAGCTTACGTGCAGGGGTGCTCACCAGAGGATCCCTTGTTTGAACCTGCTAGCTGCTGCCGTAGAGAAAGATATGGCAGTCTACTGCTGTCACGATTGTTGTTGTTGATAGGTGCCAGAGAATGGTGCATTCCATATTCTTCTCCAATGCTATCATTTTGGAAGGCATCAATTCTTCTGTCTTGGAAAACTTACTAGGCAGTTCTGTCACTGCTGTGAGGTGCCATGAAGTGGGTTTTGATGCGCTGTGATACCACTTGAATCGAACAGAACGAAACATTCTCTGATCCTCGACTATCTTCACAATTTTGATTACGTTTGAGCCTGCCGCTGCTGCAATTGCATAAATCCACCCTCTTTGCCACAAATCCAGGGATCGGTGCCTCCTGATGACATGTTGAAGGTATGTGAGAAGAAGCCTCATTGACCTCTTTTCTAAGGACCGTGCCAGTTCTACTCCTTCCAAGATTCGTTCATTCTTCAGGCAAACTACAGTGTATATCCAATATTCTTGCCAATATCCCAATGCAAAAACATCAATTCTGCCCCACCCCCACCCCCTGGGTCTTCCTTATTCATTGTCCACCTTTCAGATCCATATAAGGTGACCGAAAAATACCATGTTTTAGATCCCGGGGCATCTTGTCTTCAAAATCACAGTACTTCTCTTCAATAATTTAGAGGTCCTGTGCAGTAGGTTTACCAGGTTTACCTGTAATATATCAGTTGATCTTATGATTGCTACTCCCATTGGCTTTGATTATGTGTCCAAGTAAAACAATAGCCCAAAAATTCCAATCTTGTTTCCATTTACCATGATATGTTTGCTTGTCCAGTTGTGAGCTTTTTAGTTTCATTATGTGAAGGTGCAACCCATTAGGAAGACAGTATTCTTGGTCTTCATCAGTATGTGCTTCCAGCTCCCTCGGCTGTCAGTTAGTACGGCTATGTTAATTGCATATTGCAGGTTGTTAGTGACTTTTCCTCCCATTCCGAAGCTGCATTCTTCCTGCCACAGACTGGATATCTTTTTGAAAGATAGCCAGTAGATGTTTCAAGTGGGTGTAAAATACAAGTAGATGTAATAAATATTTATTAAAATTTTATTACAGCTTTTGTATTAGCTAATCAGCTCTGCTGGTATAGCTCTAACACCTGACCAAAACAGACAAACCAACCAAGCAACGATTCCACTGTTCACTCAATTCTGACGCCTAGAGTCCAAAGAGATGGCTTTCCAGGGTGTTCATTAATCATCATGGAAGGAGACAACCTTGCATTTCCCTCACTGAGTCAGTCATTGGAGGGTCTGAACTACCAACGTCAAAGTTAGTAATCTGATGCTTACCTGGCAACCTGGCAGCAGCACCAATAGGGTGCGTTTGCTTTAAAGCAGCCATATGTACATCAGGGAGTGCAGCCGTGTTCCAATAACACTTCATTACAGAGATAGGCAACTGGCCTGTAGGCTCTAATTTGCTAAACGATATCTTATGACTGTTTATTTCATATCTACTGCATCTCTTTGTTTCTGTAGGGCATGTTAAAAATTCCAAATAAGCCCTTGATATCATTTTGATGTCTCTCCTCAGAAGCTCCTGTCAGTTATGACTTTATATATTTGGAACACACTCAAAACCAAATCAGACTCACTGCCTTCTAGTTGATGCCAACTCCTAGTGACGCCAACGGACAGGGCAGCACTTGCCCTGTGAGTCTCTGGGACTGTAACTCTTTACGAGAGAAGAAAGGCGGTCTTTCTCTCTTGGAGGGGTAAAAATAGAAGTTGGAATGTGGACTCGGAGTCAGGCAGACGGAGAGTGTCCCTGAGCAAGTTTCTTAATGTCTCGGTACCTCAGTTTTCTTCCCCATAAGGTAGTGGGTCATAATAGTATTTATCTTAATGGGGGTGCTATCAATTCAATGAGCTAGTATAGGTACAGCTCTTAGACTAGTGTTTGAGGTGTAGTAGCACTCCAGGGATAATTTCAGATGATGCAGTGAGGTACATTAAGATATGTAATAATTATAACCTTTGGGATCTATCATATTTTTGCCTTTATATAATATTCAGATTTTCTTGTTAATCGTGCCTTGGAATCCTTTTCACCTGACATTAAAACTGTTATATTGGCTCTCTTTGCTTCTTAATTTATATATTTTTAAGTATAAAGTGTCCTCATAAATAGCATTTATTTTTATATAATTTGCGGATGCATAGGAAAGTAACATGAAAGCGTCCCATGTTTTGTAATCTGTGTATGTACAGTATTATTATATAATATATGATGTATATATATTTATTTTTTCTTTTAAAATTTTTCAGCTGTCACATCTTAGTCTTTTTTTTGTTTGTTTTTCGTTTTGTTTTTTGGCATCACTGCCCTCTGTGGGAGTGGGAGGCCAAGCCTTGCTCCCGGAGAGCTGTTGCTGGATTTGAACCTCCAAGCCAGTGGGCCGCAGTCCCGCACTCAACCACAACACCACCCGGCCTCACCCCCCACATCTTAGTCTTAAAGCTAATCTGATATACTAGTTTTTCTTGATGAATTTAATTCATTTACCTCTATTAAAATTACTGCTATATTTAATTATTATGACCACAAAATTCTCTGTTACTTATCATACTTTCATTTAGTTAATGTGTTTTCCTTTCTGTCTTTCCTTGAATGTATGGAAATTTCTGCAGTTGACTGGGCTGCAATATGATTTTATTTGTATTTATGTAGTAGTTACGTAAACTTATTGAGATCTCAAAAACCAAACCAAACTTATTGTCATTGAGTCAAAGTTGACTTATAGAGCTCTCCTGTGGGTTTCTGAAACTGTCACTATTTGGGGAGTAGAAAACCCAGTCTGTCTCCTGTGGATCTGCTGCTGGTTTCAAACTACCGACCATGCCAATCCCTGCCCAGCACATAAACACTCGGGATCCTGTAAAGTTCTAGACTCCAGAAAATCAAATTCACTGACACCGAATCAGTTCTGCTGCATGGTGACCCTATACGTGTATTTCCTCTTTCACAGTCTTGTAAAAACACTTAGTGTTTCTCTTTAATATTGTGAGCTCAGCGTTAGATGACTAGAAGATAAATTTTGGCACTGCCTCTCACTAGCTATGGGTGCTGTGCAAATTGATTGACCCCTCTTTGGTGCCTCAGTTTCCTCATCTGTAAAATCCCCGGGGGTTTCTTTTTCCCTCTGACTGTGTCTTCTACATCTCTCTTCTCTGAAGACAGGCCATTTGTTGTTGTTAGGTGTCATTGAGTCAGCCCCTACCCTCGGCAATCCTGTGACAACAGAACGAAATACTGCCTGGTCCTGCACTTCATAGTCCTCACAATGTTTCCCATGCTTGAGCTGACTGTTGCAGCTACTGTGTCAATTCATCTAGTTGAAGTCTTCTCTCTCTCTCTCTCTCTTTCTCTTTTTTCCTGCCCTACTTTACCAAGCATGACGTCCTTCTCCAGGGACTGGTCTCTCCTGACAATATGTCAGGTCTCTCCTGACAAAGTATGTCAGGTTAATCCTGCCTTCCTGGCCTCTAAGGAGCATTCTGGCCATATGTCTTTCCAGATCGATTTGATTGTCCTTTTGGCTATGCTTTCAATATTCTTCATTAGCAACACAACTCAAATGTATCAATTCTTCAGTGTTCCTTATTCAATGTCCAACTTTCACAAGCATACAACGCATTTGAAAATAGGCTGGCTTGAGTCAGTGCACTTTAGTCTTTAAAGTTACATTCTTCTTTCCAATGTTGTACAGAAGTCTTGTGCAATGGTTTTTGCTCTCTCAACTGCTATTTCCATGCGCATTGATTGTGGATCCAAGCAAAACAAAGCACTTGAGAACTTCTATTTTTTTTCTCTATTTATCATCATGTCACCATTTGTCTCTCAGTTTGTCATACTGGGTGTGTGTTGCTAAAATACCAGAAACGATGTCACAGATATTTCAAATGTCAGCAAGGCCAACCAAGGAGAATAGCTGTAGGGTGGAGCTTCTAGACCAAGAGCAGACGATGAAAAAGCACTCAGCTGCCCTCTTCAAAGGAAAAACCTTATGCATAGGCCACTAGTATTGTCCAAACCTTTAATTTGGATTTTTATATGTACTTATTTTATTTTTAATAAACTTTCTGATGTTTTATATCCAAAGAACATTCTTTTGGTGCTCCTTAACATAAAATTAAGCATGTTTTTCCATCATGTCTGGCATAGCGATGGCAAAGACTGATGTTAACCTGAATTATACTGAATTACATTTTCTTTGTGGAGGTTTTTCGCTTTTTCTCATAGACTTTGAAGCTCATTAGTTCCCCCAAGTGATACCTACGGTTTGGATTTTCTTTTCATTCCTTCTTTTCCGTTGGACACTTCGCCTACTTTCATCTTCAATTTCAGGTAGTTGTTGGCACTAGTTCTTTAAACATTTACTTATCTTTGTTTACTTTGTATCCTGTTCCTCTACTGTACTAGTATGTACATCATTTCCATTATCATTCTCTTACTTTTGTTCATAATTTCCCACCTCTAGTCCGTCTATTTCAGAGCCCTGATGGCATTGTAAGTTAAGCATTGGGCTACAAAGAAACAGATGATTCTGTTTGTTCCTGTGAAGATACACCATCTCAAAATCCCTACGGAACAGTTCTACTCTGTCCCAGAGAGTTGGAAATTGAATTAATGCCTGTGGGTCTGGGTTTGATATTCCACATTTATCTATTTCTGAATCTTTTGGGAATAGCTCTTCTACTAAGTCTCCAACTTCACTGTCAATTTTCTGATGTATTCATGCTTCTTTTCATCCTAGCACTTGCATTTCATTCATTGTAATATTATAATTTTCAAATGTATATTTCTATTTGTCTCTTCTTTGCAATTCTTATTTCTGAATCAAGTAATCAAAACCTTTCTTTAAGTTCTCTATCTCTTTGTTCGATTAGTTCAGCTGTGTCGGTTATCTGTTGTTTGTTTTCTTTTGCTTTATAGCACAGGCCCTTCATATATCATTCTTTCTTCCGAACTTATGTTCCCCTGGAGGTATCTGCTTCTGTGCCTTGTAATGAGTTAGTTAGGGAGGAAAGACAAAGCTCAGGGGTTTGCACACCTTCTGATGAGTTTAGTCCACAGTTTTCTCTCCACTCAAACTTCTGGCTTCCTAGGGCTCTCTTGGTGTTTATGTTAGCTATTTAAATGCATGCAATTCCCTCTTGGCTGGGTTTTTTGTTTTTCTTTCTTTGCTTTTGTTCTGTTTTGTTTTGTTCTTGTTCCTTGGGTTTGGCTGAGGGAAGTAACCTGGCAGCCTGGGCCTGTCATGCCACAAGTCTGCATTCTTTATATGACTGCCAACTTTTAAGCTGTATCCTTCTGTTTGACAAGAACAGTGTATCAGATGGCTGCTGCCCAAATTTCAGCTATTTTAATAATTGATGCATAATATTGTTAAATTGACTTGGCCAGACTAGTCACTATCTGTGAGCACTGCTGCAAAGAACATAATGCTATATTCAAGTCCAGGAGCCTATGTGGTGTAGCCTCAGCTCAGACTCTCTTTTCTTAATGGGTCTGAAAGGGCCAAGATGACTTTCCTGGGTATAATTCATGTCCCTGAATGATGACCTTCTGGTTCTGCCTCTAATAATCCTTACCATGATTTACTGTGACAGAAAAGTCACATCTTGAATTTTATGTTATTTTAATAAAAAGTTTAAATTGAATTTTACTTTCATCGATTTTTACAAAGTCAATCAATTCACTCCAGTGTTATAAATCCTGCACCTACTCTAGTCCCGTCAAGCCACAATGATGGAGAGTGATGTCCTTTCTTTTCTTTTTATTTTTCGTGCAACTGCTCGCTTTTTTACGTCTCCTGGTGAGGAGCTTTGAGATGAGACTTTAAAATAATTAAAAGTAAAAATTGATATAGCTTTTTAAAAAATCGGAAGACATTTTGTGAGGGTCAGAATGATGGTTAACTTAGTTGATAAAAAGAGTTTAAGTGTTCAAGTTAATGCAAAAGCTATTTCTGGAGCTCTCTGAATATAGGCAGTACTTTTCTATTCCTGAATTGCTCGACGTTGGGTATGTTTAAAGATGGAGAAATTGAGATATCTCTTTTAACTCATTTGAGCCATTTGATTGAAACTGCTTTCCAATTTTAGCTGAAAAATGCACATTTTTAAAAAGTGCTTTGGTGCAGTTGATATTTTTCAAGGAGCTGTAGGTAAAGACAGTGATATAGCCTGCTGGGAATGATAGTTCATCCAGATTTTTTACTTAGCAATTCTTCTTCTCAGGTTCCCCCAACCATTTGTATCTCCATCACTCTTTATCCGCCCCCCCACCCCGGCCCCCGCCCCCCACAGTACTCCAGGAAATATCTGAGACGTTTTCTTTATCCACTTTAACCCTAGTATTTTATAGCTTTCTTAAAGTTGCATGTACATTTCTTCTCTTCCTTCCTAAGCTCTCCTTTCTTACATGTTCCGGATGTTCCAGCGGCTTAAGCTAGAACAAGTGTTTCCATGATGGTGGACCACTTTCCTCCAGTTCTGTCCATCAGTGTTAAATCTTTGACATCTATCTTTCCTCTCACACATTCTCTCAGGGGAGAAGTGAATTATTTATCGGGAAAACTTGGGAACAAATAATCACCATGCGTGGGCCTTTTCTCACAGGACTCAAATGGCCAAGAAAGAGAAAGCATACCTTTTGTTTTGTTCATTTATGCTACAAAATGTATAAGGTCAGTTTCTTTCTACCTATGTCTGTCTGGGTGAGACCTAGTGATTCTTCAGCATTTCTTTGGACTGACTGGTACGGGAGTGTTCCAAGTCTGGGTGCTATCCATTTCTGGGAGTTCCTGATGTGTTTAGATTTCAGTTTACTCCCTGAACTGCTGCCTTCTGTTTTCCTCTTCATTGTTTCTGCTTTCTTTCCTTTATTGTCTTCTTTTGTGTTTAATTATAACTCAATTCTTTAAAAATCTACCAGTTTTATTTCTATTCTTTTAGCGAATACTCTCGAAATGACAATATGTCTTTAAAATTTATCCACAGTATCCATTATTAATTTATCAATACAATGTTAATTGAGACTGTTTCTCTTCCCACAAATATAAGAAAGTTAAAGTTCTTTAATATCTACTTTTTTCTCTTTTAACTAACATGTTATTACTGCTAGACAATTTTGTTCTGTTTTCTATTTTAATGAATGTTTATCTTTACTTTTGTGTGTTTTAAATGTCATAAGGTATTACCTTTTTATTTCATACAGTCTGTTATGTAGACTTATATGTTTAGTGCTATATTTGTCCTTTATTATTCATTTCTCTTGAAGCTTTATCTCAGATGTTTTTCTTGTCTCAAGAATGTATTTTGTGATTTTTTCTTAACACAAATTTCTTGGTGGTAATTCAGTTTTTCAAAATCTGATTAAGGTAGCTTTTTGGGAATTTTTGGTTTTCATTATAAAAAAAAATGCTTTTACTGGGCATGGAATTCCAGATGGATAGTTTTTCTCCCCAAGGACCATTGAAGGCATTCTGCAGGTTCTGGCTTCCATTGATCTGTGGTGAAGCAGTAGTAATTCTAACTTTGATCAACTGAAGATCACTGATGTTTCCACTCTGTTTTAAAATTTCTTCATAGTCTTAGTTTTCTGAATTTTTAAAATATGATGTGTCAAGGTGTGGATTTCTTTCTGTGTATATTTTTTATGTGTGATTTTTTTTTTAAACTTCTTGTCTCTGTGCATTATAGTAATTCTACATGTAGGTATTGCACCTGACCCTCTCCTCTCCTTCTGGGATTCCAACGTAGTATGTTATGACTACACATTCTCCAAATATCACTCTTTTTCCTGAATTATTGCCCTACATTGTGGTTTCTTTTGACTTGTATTTTAATATAATACCTTTCTCTTTATCTATTTTCTTTTCAAACCATCCTCTCATTTCTTAACTTCAGGTATTCTTTCTATTGTGGGACTTTGATTTGTTTTCCTTTTAGTATTCTATACTTTTTGAAAAAGTTTTTAGCTTCATACCTAAATTTTAAATCTGGCCTTATCTATGAACTTTTAAATTAATCTGTGCCGGATCCTTTCGACACATCAATATATTTCTGTTCTAAGTTCTTTATATTGCTTTTGCTAATCTCTTTTCTTATGTGATTCATTTTCTTTGAGTCTATGCTGGTTATTGCACCAAAAATATATTTAAGGAAATTATCAGGTGCCTAGAGAGCTTTTTGGTTGGTCCTGCTAGGTGTCTTGGGATGCGATGTTCTGTTAACTTCTTAATCTTGGTTCAAACCTGATGTTCATGGTTAAAAGATAGTAAGTTAGATTACATGTTCCTTCAATGACTTACTTAATTTCAATTTGTTCCTTCTTAAGAGTCTGCTTTTTATGATTCTAATCAGAAGTGGGAACTAATTTATCAGAATCCCATCCATTATCAACAGTTCGCAAACATTAATTTTTGCCTTTGTTGTCTAAGAAGACTCCAAAATAAAGATGAGTTTTATAATTTCTTTTTTTTGGTGACAGGCAATATCTTTGGAGTCAAGTATCTTTAAGTGACTTGGTTTACCTTTTCTGGGTGCTTATTTTCTAATTTTAGCCTACAAGCAAGCTGTAATATGGAACTTTATATGTCAATGTTGCTAGGTTTTGGTGTCCAGTTGTTTGGTTAAACACTGGTCTAGTTGCTGTTAAGAAGAAGTTACATATAAATAGATAAGTTGACAATACATAAACTGGAATGCTTTCCATCATGGAAATGGGCCTCAATAAATTGGTCCAAGGCTTTAAGAGCAAGTTGGGAGTTTTACTAGGGTCTACTCTGCCTCTGACTATGAATATACATTTTTTCCAGGCCTCTCACACTCTTTCCGTTTCCCATTTCTTGGCCCTTGTCCTTTGGGACATAAGATTATAGCAATTTCTAGTCTTTCTCCTGATGTGCAAATTTGGAAATCATTTGCCCCCTACATATTGTTCACTGGTCATGTTTCTTTCGATAACCTTAGGACAGAGTAGTCATTAGATTGCTTCATTAAGGTGATACCCCCCCCCCCCTCTTTGCTCTTCTAGAGCATATCTCTATCTTTTTTTCTCTTCTAAAATGAAAATAGATTTCTGAAGACAGGTAATTCCTAATGTGTCATGCTGTTAGCATAGGATTTATAGTAAAGGCTAAGGAGAAATCTTTGAAAGATTTGAGAAGCCAAAGGAGGAGAATGAGAAGACAAATAGATATGGTCTGATGTTAGTTGAATTTTGCAAGCAAAGGAATATTTGTCACCTGAGCAAGAGTGATTATTAGTAGGGTGCTTAAAAAGCCCCATGAAAAATGAACAATTACTGATGAAATAGTAGTAAAACAATCTACTATGTTATATAAATGTGTTGATTATTAAAGAAAGGTGAGAAGAAGGGCAGTAGCTAGCAAGGACACTGAGACAAAAGATAGCATAACAAGAAAGAGGGGCAAGTTTGTATGAGCAGAAATAAAGGGGTTAAGGATACGACAGATGGATAAATAATAGAAATTGGCTGAGCCCTGGTGGTGCAGTGGTTGTGCGTGGGACTGCGACCCACTGGGATGGAGGTTCAATTCCAGCTCACAGGAGCAAAGGCTGGGCCTCCTACTCCCACCACCAGGGCAGTGAGGCCAAAAAAAATAAATAGAATTATTAATTCTATTAACTATCAAGAGCAAAGTTGGGTTGATCTGAGACCATAGTTTGAATACATCTTCCATTGAGATTGTCTGCTCCAGTATGCATGTGTGTAGGGACTTACAATTCAGACAGAGTATCAGTCTGAATAATAAGTCTCCTTGGTACTTTGAGGATAAGTTGGGCAGTGGCCTGCGTTCTCACTGCACTATGTTTCGAATCCTAATATAGGTTTACCGTACTTATGTTTCACCCTCAATACAATCTGAAGTCTTTGTAGATCTTTTATCTCGTACTCTCATCATAATAGCCACTCGATAGTTTACTAAGCAACAGGCCTCCCTTTTATATTTCTCCACACAACTCAAAAGAAATGGCACTTTCCCCAATTGCCATGAAGCTAACCACTTGCCAATATCTTTTGTGAAGCCAAGTAGTAAGGACATACTTGGCAATCCCAGAGTGATTTGTCGTCTGATTTGTACATTCATGTAGATTTTGCTGATGGGGACGCATCCTTTGGAATCTCTTTGCTCTGGAAGGAACAGCATCAAGTAATGACGAGGTATTTCTTATGCACACACACTTTATCTCACCTTAAATGTGGTTGTTTTGATTTGGGATAAGAATAAAAATGGCACATCATTTCCGACTTTATCTTCAAAACAGTAAAAGCAAGTGCTTAACGGTGTCTATGTAATTTCGCTTTGATTGGCTACATAAAATTAAGAGACACAAACGGCTACATCATGAGATTCTACTTTCCACCTGATCCTCACTCATTCAATCACCATCTACTCAGCAATCAATGTATGTGTGTGTGTTCTTCCATGCAGAGATATTTTATGGATTAATTAACTTGTATCTCGACCATAGCGTTGATTCTAATGTCTATCGACCCTATAGGACAGGATCGAATTGCCCTTATGAGTTTCTGAGACTGCAGCTATTCGTGGGAGTAGAATGCCTTGCCTTTCTCCTGAGGTGCTTCAAACAGCTGAACTTTTGGATCACAGCCCGACACATAACCACCATACCGCCAGTGATCCTCAGAATAAGCAGCATAAAGCATGACTTATTCCTATTTTATACAAATGTAGGTCACATTATATTGTACCTTCTCTCCCTGCATGTTGTTGATAATTATGCACATTTCTTCTCATACTTCAGGTTGAGATTGAGATTTACCTTCAGTGACATCTTATAATTGTTTTTAGAAAACAGCTGCCTACTACAATCATCACTGTCTACACATGTATAAAATACAAGTCCTTTGGGGCTTCAGTAGAAAAATCACAGTATTGAACAAACAGACAACTGTGGGAGAAATAGGACTCATTGCTTATATTTGAAATCCTCCCAGTTCCTTCTTTTAGTGGGAATCAAAACTGTTCTGACATAAAAATGAACAAGAGGGCATAAGCATTTTGAAGAGGATCTTGGAGCCTATAGTGAGTAGGGAGGATAAAATTATATGGAAAAACAGGTTCTGTCACTCTGAACCTGAAGCAGATTCAGAAGAGCTGGTCTTCAAAATTTCAAGAAATTTCAGCAATGTCCCAACCCAATTTTCTTTTTAGATACACATATGCCATGGGTTCAGTTTAAGCTTGTCAATATTTCCCTCCATCAAAGAAAATAAAAATCTAGATAAATATAAAACTATTTTTGCTTGGTATGTAAGTTTTCTCTTTCTACACAAAGGGATATACCCAGTACTACATGCATATGTGAGTGTGTGTACATTCTGAATTCATAATTTCATGTTGTGTGAGCTTGAAGCTGTTTTTGAATGGCAAGCAAACTCTTTGTACTTAAATAAGAAGCCAGTTTGGGGGAAGACTTTGGAGGAAGAACCCTCTGAAACACTCATAGGAGGCTGCCTGAGAATATGAGTTATGATCAATGCCTTTCAGCAGTTAACTCGCCTGCAATTTCTGGCACTTGTAGCTTACAGTTTTGGAAAAGGTACAGTGCATCTCAACTATCCCAGATGCATAATTTGTCCTAAAGATTAAAATTTCAGGCATTGATCCAAAGAACTAGTTTATTTTTTCCTCAACACTGCAGTTAAAATAATTGGGAATTTAGAATATTTTGTAGATCTAGCAATGAGTTGGTTAAATAATAGATGTTGTTTTTCAAAACTCTGTGCCTAGTACAGTCTATCTTTGAGTTAAGAATATCTGTTTTTTTAAAAAAGAATATCTGGATTACATATGAATTCTTGCTATAAACCAAAGCTGGAAGACTTTTATTTATTTATTTATTTATTTATTTATTTATTTATTTGGCATCACTGCCCTCTGGTGGTGGGAGTAGGAGGCCCAGCCTTGCTCCTGTGAGCTGGAATTGAACTTCCATCCCAGTAGGCTGCAGTCCCGCGCACAACCACTACGCCACTGGGGCTCAGCCCTGGAAGACTTTTAATATTAAAAATTTGACTGCACACAGTGGCTCATAGTAAATTAGTGCTTTTTTGCAACATGCATCAAAATATTGCTACTATTGTATTATTACTTTGGAGATGTTTTAAGGTATATGGAAGTTTTATTAATGATTTTTATACCTGGAAAACTATACTATATACAAAGGTAACCATTTGACTAATTGATATTTATGTTAGTCTGAGTAGACTAGAAAAACAAATTCAGAGACACCGAAAATTTTATACAAAGAGTAATTGTACATTAAGAAAATATCCCAGTCCAGTAGATCAAGAGCATAAGTCTGGTATTAGCCCATATGTTCAATACCAACCTATACATTCCTCTTCAGACTCACAAAACACATGCAATGATGCCAAATGCAGGAGGATCCCAGGTTACTGGGTGTGAAGTCTTGTGAATCCAGTGGCATTTGAAAGCAGCTGAGTGCTGGCAGGGATCTCCAAGTAGGTTCTTCAGCTTCAGAGCTCAGGCGTATCTCTCTATGTCTTGTCCACAGGAATGTCTCACCGGGAGTGAGCATGTGTCCCACCTCCCACAAACTATTTAACTCCTCACCTCCTCCAAATGAGGTCACCAAGCTGTGGCCTGATTGACAGGCTAAACTCTACCCCTTCAGTCTTAAGTCTTAAATTGACAACACACTGTGTTAGTACCACAATATTGCATATGAACCATAGCTAGCAGTTTTGACTTATAAATTCAACTTTTTTTGTTTGTTCGTTAGAAGACAAATTCAATTTAAAAGAGATTTAGGAACAGAATTTGTTTATAATATGAGACTACCTGTATTCCAATCCAGTTATAGGTGAGTTTGAAAATGCAACTATTTTTGATTAGTTTGCATTCTCTGATGAAATGTGTCAGCAGCGGCTTTAAATGCAATCAAACACAAAATTATTTTTAAAGTGTATATAATGAGACTATTAAGTATACCAGAAAGACCACTATAAAATGAATAAATGTTTTAAATAAAGTTTCAAGGCATTCTGGGCCATTAGAAATGTGTATAAATGCTAGTCACTCTGATTATTGCTAGTGGTGATTGTTTAACTGGCTTGAGAACTAAAGGGTACCACATCAAACTCCATTTTCAAGGGAACAAGTGATTGGATATTATATAAAAATAATATAGTAGTAGTAATGTGTTCATGCATGTGGCAAAATAGCACATAGTTGTTATGAATCATTGTCTGTAGCTTGTCATTTTAATATATTAAGCTTTGTAGGAGTTGATTTATAACACATTGTATGTAAATCAGGCATTCACAACTCAAAGATGGCCTAAACTTCGCACAGAGCTTGACTCATTACCAAGATGTTGAAAGTGAAGGGATTTTCCCCTCTCTTTTCTTTTGTCCTGTTTTTCTCTACTCTAATGTGTGTACCTCAAGCTGTGTTCTGGACTACAAATTACAGAAATAATCTTATTGTAGGAACTAGAAGACACTCTTCAGTAGTCAATTATTCAATGACTTGACCCTGCCTGGGTAGGAAGGGAACTGAAAGGGAGGCTCATCGAAAAAGGAGTGAAAATAGGAAGTCACCAAGGAGAATTATGGGTGACAAACTAGAGTTTTTCCAGGTGGAATCAGTATTAGTGTAGAGAAAGGAATGTGTAAAAGCAACAAAGTGTTACGTTTGGGGAATCTATGTCCTGGAAGATAGGCACAGCAAGCGCCTCCTCATGGAGAAAGTAAAATACTCTACTTCAGGAAGAAAGTGGTTCCGAATGCAGCATGATACTTTAAATAAACTAAAATCTTTAAGAAGAAATTTGACCTCTAAGATATCTCACATCCAGATTCTGAGTCATGCTTGAGATGGCAACTTAGCAAACTACTTTATAATGTTCCTTAAAACAGACAGAAGATTTGGTTATGCCATCAAGCATAGGACCCAGAGTCCTCACATTTTAATTTAGGGAAAGATGGGGCCTCAGCATGCTGATAAAAAGGAGGAGTTAATGGATTTGAGTCAAACTGAGAATTGCAAGTAGGCTTCAAGAAGGAAGCACTAGAAATACCATAAACATCAAAGAGCATCACCAATTGATGATATACCCTTACTGACACATAAATTGAACTTGACAGTAAGGTATTCTATAGTGATTTACCTCTTGATTATCTAATTGTAATAAAATCTTATTTGATTTTTCCATTTTCAGAATCATTACCTTCCAATTTGTTTTATACCAGTTCTTCTAAATCATGAATGCACAGCATATCCGGTTGGGATCTTGTTAACATTGAGATCATGGTTCATTATCTGTGGATGGGATCTGAGGGTCTGTCATTCTAACATGTGTCATTCTAACAAGTGATCTCCGTGCTACTACAGCAGGGACCATATTTTAAGTAGCCAGTTCTATGTCATAATATTAGGTTAATGTTCCTACAGGAGACCTGGTGTCAAAGCGATTAGGAGCTTAGCCACCCACCAAAAATGCTGTTGATTTGAATCCACCAATCCCTCTATAGGATAAATATAAACAGGCCATGTCCATAAAGATTTACAGTCCAAGAAACTCATAAGGGCAGTTTTACTATGTCCTTCATTGTCACAAAGAGTAGGCATCAACTTGATGACAATGGATTTCGCTGTTTTTGTTTCTAATCTTATCACTACCAAAATGCCTATCACATGATTTGCCTGCTCAAGCTCTTTGTATGACCCTTACATGCTCACCATTAGCATGTTTTAAGAAATCTTAATTTTATTATATACACTCTCTATGCCTGAGAGATGTTCACTTGTGTTTTATTGATTACACAATCACATTGAACTTTATGGATCATAATATATTATGGATAACATTTCTTTTCTTTTTCTTTTTTTTTTTTAGGCATTACTGCCCTCAGGTGGTGGGAGTAGGAGACCCAGCCTTTGCTCCTGGGAGCCGGAATTGAACCTCCAACCCAGTGGACCGCAGTCCCGCACACAACCACTACGCCACCGGGGCTCAGCCTGATAACATTTCAAAGAATGGGGGTTCCAAAACATTTAACTGTACTCATGCAGAACCTGCAGATGCTCCAAGAGAGAGTCATTCAAACAGAGCGTGGTCTCAAATCAGATTGTGTGTGCTAAGGCTGTCACTGTACTTATTCAATCTGTAAGTAGTTTAAAAAGCTGGATTCTATAAAGAAAAATGTGGCACCAGACTTGGAAAAAGGTTCATTACCAACCTGAAATCTACCAATCACCCAAGCCTGCTTGCTGAAAGGGAGAGGACTTGAAGCACTCGCTGTTGACGATCAAGGACTGTGATCTTCAGTATGGGTTACAACTCAATGTAAAGTAGACCCAAATCAGCACAATTGGACCAAATGTACAGCATTATAATAAATAAATAAATAAATAAATAAATAAATAAACAAGCGACGGCAGTTTTCAATGTTTTCTTTTACTTGACTCTACAATCAACACTCATGAAAGCGTATCTCCAAAAGAAACAAAAGAAAACTCACTGCTATTGAGTTGATAGCAACCGTTTTGGTTTCTGAGCCTTTAAGTCTCTATGGGAGCAGACAGCTTCATCTTTCTACCACAGGACAGCTGGTTGATTCAAACCAGAGACCACGTGACTAGCAGCATAATTCTTAGCACCACTAGGCCACCAGAGGACTTCCTCTAGCAGAAAGATACAGCACTTAGCTTCTATAAAGATTCCAGCCTTCGACACTCTGGGCAGTTTTATGCCATCCTTTAGGATGGCTTTGTGTTGGTATCAATTTGAAGGCAGAGTGGGTTTGGAGTGAGTCTGTGTCATTCATTTTTTAGTCCACTGTAGCCTAAAATTATGTTACTTATTAGTATATTCATTGAATTGAATCTATTTATATTAGTTATAATACAGTACTCTGTGAGAAGAAACCTTTCAGTTAAAGCATCGTCAGATCTCCTTAATAGTTTTTAATCCTGCTTTCTTCCTACTTCACAGTTATCATTTACCAGAATGTTCCAGTTGAAGGTCAGAAGCCCTGGTGGAGTAGTCCATGAAGCACTGGACTGCTAACTGCGAGGTCAGCAGCAGTTTAAACTTATCAATTGCTCCAAGTGGAGAAATCTGAGGCCATCTGCTCCTGCAAAGACTTACAGTCTCAGAAATGCGGAAGAGAAATCCAACTCTGTCTGTAGGGTGTTTAACAGTCTCAGTCTACTCATTGGCAGCTAGTGTTTTCTTCTTTCTGCTAAAGTAGCTGCATCTCTCTGCTTCTTCTACCTTTAGATCCTACATTATTCAATCAGGAAATTAAAATTGGGCTGAGCCCCGGTGGCATAGTGGTTGTGCACGGGACTGCGGCCCACTGGGACGGAGGTTCAATTCCAGCAGTGGGGTTGGTCCTCCTACTCCTACCACTGGAGAGCAGTGATGCCCGCCTCCTCCCCCCCCCAAAAAAAAAAAAGAAATTAAAATTTACCTATAATGCTTAGTCCCTCTTTGATGTGAAGGTGAACACGGACTTCTTGAACAGTCAATTGTCACAGTTGCTAAATCCCTTTTCGTTTATTCGCTTTGCTGTGGCTAAGTTGCCAACACTCAAGCTTGTATCTGCATATGTGAACATCTCATCCTAAATGCTTGTGCAAATGTATTGCACAATGATGGTGACATTTTTCTTTATAGTTGAATAGACTCTGATTAAATTCCACCAATGGTAATTGGACACCTACTATACACCAGGCACTGTGGGTGAGGCAGAGAGGAGTAATTTGCTGTTCCTGCCAAATGGGACTTTCATACATCATCTTGTGTACCTCTCCTCCCTTTTCTGCTTCCTCCCCTGGGGTGAAAGGTAGGGAGTAACAGATGGAATGCCTCATTTTATTTAACTTACAGTCTTGATCATCACCAAATGTGATAATTCTGCTTTACATTGTAAGTGATTTCACTCTATTCTAGTCTTATTAAAATATGAGTGACTCATTTTACACAGGTGGCCAACACATTCAAATTCAAAATTGGCTCAAAGATTACATTTACATATGGTGCTCATTTGTTTTTAATATTAAAAGGCTTTCTAAAACTACCCATTAAAGTTACTGAATCCTTAAAAATACAAAAAACAAAACTAACTTATTGATCTAATCCTAATGGATGAGATAGGTAAAATGAATACTTTGAAATTTTCCTACTTTTCACACAATGTGTCACAATAGATGTCAAGTAGAAGTCTCAGACATAACCTGACCAAAAGACAATTCTGATTCCAGAAAATCTCAACTGCTCCTCTTGCCATCTTCTCAATCTTGAGAAATTACTATTTTCTCTCCCCAGATCCCAGCCCATATTAATATCTTTGTCTTAAATCCCCATCTAGTTTTAGATCATATTGGCTCTAACAAGGGCATGACTTGAACTGGTGTTAACCGGTATCATACCCCATGGCGTCACACTCTCCGCTCTCCTGACTCCTTCATGAACCTCACCCCTTTCTAGGCCCCCCAGAATGTTCTGTTGTTTATTTTCTATGGTACTCACAGAATCATATATGGTTAAGTATAACTGTGCATTACTTAAATATCTTATTTCTTAGATTATAGGAATACTAACAGAAAGCAGATTTGTAAAATCTTTCTACATTGGATTACAACATTATTAATATTTAAGTAGACATCTGATCTCATTTCTCTCCTCCCTTTCCTTATCAAGTATTGGGCTACTAACTGCAAGGTTAACAGTTTAATTACTACTTCAGTTTCAAATAGACTGTAACAGAAATAGTCTGATCTTTTCCCCACAGATTCATAAACACACATATGGATATAAGGGAAAAGTTTATATACAAGAGGAATAGAACATTGAGAAAGCATCCCAACCCAGTCTAGTCCAAGGTCATAAGTCTGATATTAATCCATTTATCTGATACCAATCTATAAAGTTCCCTTCCAACTCATGAAGCATGTGCAGTGACACCAGGACAATCACAGAGCAGTGGATGCAGCGTCTTGGGTATCCAGGGGGGGTACAAGCATCCCAGTGCTGGCAGAGGTTTCCCCATGGCTCATTTCCAGGACTCAGGGTCCATCATCAGTATCCATTGGCAGGAGTCTCCATGTGGCTTCTCCTCTGGTTCCTCCAGTCTCCAGTAATCAGTATCGATCAGCATGCTGTCATTTCATCTTGTCAGTAGTTCATCTCCAAGGAACTGAGTGTATAGTCCCTCACTTCCAATGTGAAATATCATGAGATTTCCCAGAATTCTCAGAGAAAGCCATGTGCACACAGAGGTCTCACTGGCTGTCTCCATATTGACAGGCTAGCCTCACCCCTACAAATTCAGTCAAATTGGCACCACACAACTTCTTTAAAGATTGTATCCATGAAAGTCCTATGGGGCAGTGTCTAACTATGGTGTCACTGTGAGTGTGAATTAACTCTATGGCAATGAGTCTGGTTTAGGATGTCTCTGATTATTGGTTTGGTTACTTTAAATTAACTCGGAATCTGTGAAGGTGAGTGAGACATGACTTCTTGCAAAATGTTAGACAAGGCTGGTGTATAAAATACTACAACTAGGATATAAAGTACTAAGCATGTTTTCTATGTAGATAATTTTCATAGTGGAAGAAGACATTTGATCTATTCTAAAATGAACAC
This sequence comes from Nesogale talazaci, assembly GCA_004026705.1. NCBI lineage: Eukaryota > Metazoa > Chordata > Mammalia > Afrosoricida > Tenrecidae > Nesogale > Nesogale talazaci. The sequence continues at coordinate 124,550 of PVJH01004044.1, forward strand.
CAGGTTTCCATTCCTGGTTCTTTTTCTTTACTAGTACTTGTAGTATGCGTCCCGATGACAGCAAACATCTTTATTTAATTCCTAACTAAATGCTTCTGTAGCATTATCATCAGAAATGATGTTTGTTGTGGGTTTCTGGTAAATATTCTTTATCCAATTAGAACAATTATTTCTTTTTCTCCAGTTCACTAAGATTATTTTCTCAAATATGGTGTCATGTATCTTCCTGCACCTGCTGAGATAATACACATATATTATCTGTTAGCTTAAGTGAATTAAATTAATAGATTTTGGTTTTATTGATCAGTTTGACTTTTGACTATCTGTTTTACTGATTCTTGATTATTATCTGCTAATTCAGCCTTTGGCTAACTTTATCATTCTTGTTCTGGTTTAATTGTATATCAACCTGTATTATATTTTAATGAGCACCTTTAAAGCCACATTATTCCCTTTAGTCATTATTTAAGTCGTGCTTACTTTATAACCCAAGGACTACTTAGAAGGGAAGTTTCTATATGAAATTTCCAAGGGAAAGATTTTTATTTTCACTTTGTATTTCTATTTACATGAAGCAGTACTTTTCTTATGTTTTGAAAACATGGCTTTGTAAATTTTTATATTGTGCAGTACAGAGAAGCAAAAAAGGCTCTATACATTTGGAGCTACTCTGGAAGAAGCATTTCAATTTTTGTTTAATAATTATGAACTTGTTAACTTTTTTTTGAATTTCTGTTTTTGCACTGTTAATTTTGCACTCCATATTATAAATGATTTCAGAAGCCTCAATGCCAGAACTGTTATACTTTTATCATGCACTGTATTTTATAGAAAATATGAAATACATTTTCTCCCCCTAATGTTTTTGTTAAAATTATAATTTTTCTGATATTAATATTGATATATGATTACTTCACTTAAAATTTTATTTATTTATTTTTGGGCATCACTGTCTCTGATATATTCAATTTTTTATTTTAACAATCCTTTATTATTTTCTTTTAGGTGTTATTTATAACAGCTTTTAGTTGAATTTTTGAAAATCTAACCTATGGTTGCTAGGTCCAGGGACTCAGAATCATCATCTCATGGACAGCAGGGCTAAGTGACATATCAGCTACAAGGAAAATGTTCTGCATCTTACTTTGGTGACTAGTGACTGGGATCTTACAAATTGGTTAAGTGGCTATCTAAGGTCTCACTATTTGTCTCTTTCACACTGGAGCAAAGAGGAGTGATGCAAATACAAGCACATGGAAACAATTATTCCAGTGCACTAATGGGCTATGCGACATCTGAATCTACACTCCGGAGACCAAAATGACCAACTGGTGCCTTGCTAAAAATGATCAATTGCTCTGAAAGGGCTTGCATGAGAAGATTTTTTATAACATGGCAGAAAAATATGGAACAAAATGAAAAATTGTAAACATGACCAGGTTTACAACCAGAGTTTGGTGGAGTCCCTGAAAACATGGCTTTTAGTCACCACTGAGGTCTCAAAATGAACTCATCCCTGTGGATTAACTTTAGCCAAGTAATTGGTTTGCCAGGAGAGTAATAACACGTGCGAGGTACAGAATCATCAGCCCTTTGAGATCAATAGGGCAGTATTTACTCTAGGACACATTTCAGAAAGACTAGGAAAGAAGGACGATTTTTTCCTTTTTAGGGGTCATAAAATCATTTATGACCGATAGTGATCCTACCTAAAACAGAATGAAACAACATCCAGTCCTGTGCCATCCGCACAATGTTTCTTATGTGAGAGCCCATTGTTGTAGCCATTGTGTTGATCCATCGTGGCCCGGGCCTTCCTATTTTTCACTTGCCCCCCTACTTTGCCAAACAAGATATCTTCTCCAGGAACTTGTTTCTCATGACATCAAGTCCAAAGCAGGAGAGATGGATTCTCAACATCCTTGCTTCTAAGGTGCATTCAGGCTGTAGCTCTTTCAAGACAGATCTGATTGCTCTTTTGGCAGTCTATGATAGTTTCATAACTCAGATGCATACTTCTTATTTGGTCTCCTTTATTCAGTGTCTAATTTTCGTATGTATATGAGGAAAATGAAAATACCCCATTAGTTCTCGAAGTTACCTCCTTGCTTTTTCAACACTCTAAAGGGTTCTTGGTGCAGCAGATTTGCCCAGGGCAATTAATCTTATGATCTCTTTTCTTCTATCTTCATGCACATTGATTGTGGATCCAAGAAAGATGGAATCTTCGACAACTTTAATCTTTTCTGCACTTAGCAGGATCTTTCTTGTCAGACTAGTTGTGAGGATTTTGATCTTCTCTGCAGTGAGTTATACTTCATACTGAAGGCTGCAACCCTTGATCTTTCACAGCAAGTGCTTCATCAAACAGGAAGAATAAAAACAGTAAACAGAGAGGGAGTGGGCTAAGGGGTTATATTGTGGTGCACGTAATCAATGAGATGAAATAAAAAGTGTATGAATTGTTGAACAGAAAACTGATCTGCTCTTCACTCAAGAACAAGTTTATAGAAACCCAATCTAATAAATCTCTGCCGTTTAGTAATTGAACTGAGCTCCTCATGCTTATTGGGATTGTATTTAGAGTAACTTTGGACACTACATTAGACATACATATATGCATATCTGGATGTATATCTATCTATATTTAATTTAGTAAGTTACCAAGCTCTATTTTTACTGATGGACAGAAACCATCTGGTTTCTTCACCACACTTTTCTATATACCACTCACATCTTCAGTGATTTCTTTATAATGGCAAACATTGAGCAGGTTTATATCATAAAGATTAATTGTTCTTAGAGTGGCACCTAGAAATCCATTTGTATGGCTCCACCCACAGATTAAGCCTCTGGTGAATCCCCTCTGAACACAGTCCAAAGATGTGAATAGGCTTGCTGTCAGACAGAGCATTTAAAGTAGATTATGGGAAATGTAATTAAGTTAGAATGTAATACCTTATCATTTTCTCTCCCTTTTGACTTATTTTAAAGTTGTTTGAGATTTTAATATTTTATACTTTCTTATTGAGGTTTCTCTGCTTTAAGTCATTGCTTTTAGTTTTGTCTGCTTCCTTGCTTTCTGATTGTATTTTACACAGTTTTCTGTGTATGAAATCAAAGATAGGCAGATCTATAGATACAGCAACTGCATTGAAAATTGCCTAGGGGCAGGGTAGGGGGGCATGATGGGAAATCGGGAGCTAGCAACAAGAAGTAGGAGAAGAAAATGTTCTGCTATTGTGGTGATGATTGCACAACTCTTCATATGACTGAGCAATTAAATTATAAGATAAGTAAAGGATATGAAATTAAAACTCTTTTTAAAAAAAGAACTAATGGTATTGAGTTGAGAAGTCCACGCTGTACTGAAGGCATTAGTTTTAAAGAAAGACTCCAAGAATTGATGAAGTACTTGTTGGAATGTTTCAATAACTGATGCAGCACGGGAAGCACTCAATTTATACTAAGAGATTTGGAAGCTAGCTACCTTGAAGAGATCTATATTCAAGCCCAATGCGTGCAAATGATCATCAATTAGTTGATAATTATAATTAACTAATTATCATCATCGATGACTTAATCATAATGAATATCATTACTATGATATGCAAGTAAAATTTTGCTAAAGATGATTCAGTAACATATGTAGCAGTACTTCAGTGGCGTGTTGCCAGAAGTTCAAATCAGATTCAGAAGGGGATGTGGAATGAAGGACACTGTTGCTGACATCAGAAGGCTGTTTCCTTGTGTTTTATTCATGGTGCAAAGGTATTTGACTATGCAGATCATAACAAACCATGTGCGATCTTGAGAAGAGAGGAAATTCCAGAACATTAATTGTGTTCATGTGGAACCGACACTTAAACCAAGAGGCAGCTGTTGAAACGTTACAAAGGGGTAGAAAGTGGTTTACAATCAGGAAAGGTTTGCTTCAGATTGTGCCTTTTCATTGTTTATTCAATCTGTGCCAACCAAATCATCAGAGAAGCTGTATTGTCTCTAGAAGTACACAGTAAATGGTAAGTGATTGGAAGAAGGCTTATTAGCAGCTTTAATACACAGATGACACAACCGTGCTTGTTGGCAGCCAGGCGAACTTCAAGTGCTCACTGATGAAAATTAAAGATGACAATCTCCCTTATGGTTTGTAACTCAATGGAAAGAGAACAGAAATCCTTATCACTGGGCCAAAAAGCATTATAATAACAAAGAAAAGATTGAATTTGTCAAGACTTTCATGTTACTTGGATCTACAATCAACCCTCAAGGAAGACATAGTTACATAGTTACGACATCAAGAGACACACTGCATGAAGTAAATCTGCAGCAACAGACCTCTTTAGAGGATTAAATAATAAAGATGTAGTTTTGAGAAGTAAAGTACCCCTGACCCAAGTCACAGTATTTTCTGTCATCTCATCTGAATATGAGGGAGTTGATGCATAATTATGGTTTTGTTAAAACATATTGAAAGTATGAGGGATTGCCAATAGAAACGATGTGTATCTTGAAAGAAGTATAGTCAGGTATTTTATAAGCAAGGATGGGAGGGCTGCTTTTCAGGTACTTTGGACAAGTTATCAGGAGGGATCAATCCCAGCAAGAGAACATCCTGCTTGGTAAAGCAAAGAGAGGGTCAGCAGAGAGTTAGAGTCTCCATGAGGTGGAAAGACATGGGCACTGGAACAATGGGCTCCAACACGGTCATGGTTATGAGGATGGTGCGGGACTGAGTCAAATCTCCTTCCATGGAGCATAGGGTTACCCTGAGTCAGAACTTCACAACAAAACCACATTATGTAATGCCCTAGGAAGATGTCCCTCACCTGCGTTACGTATAAGGAAATTGCCTATTTGGCGAGACAAGTGGTATGACAATTACATTGTTATACAGAAGAGGAGGGAGACTGGAGAAGTTATTGACACCAGCAAGTGTGGAGGAACATGTCTTTGTAATATTTCTGATGCTGTTCTCACAAAGGCTGTATGTTGTGATAAAGCTGGCTAGGGCAAGAGTTGAGGCATGAATTTTTGTGTCTTTTACCTTATTCACTCCCCTGCATGATTTTAGCATGAGAAGAAAGTCCAGTCCTATCTCGTGCTTCTACATCACTGACTGAAGAAAATGACCCTGTGGTACCCCCCACATCCCTGACCAGACCTTCTGTGAAGCCAAAGTTTACAATGAAAACTATTGTCCATGACTGGACCAATGTTCCTGAATGAGTTCAGCAAGAAACGGACATTGATGGAGCTTTTCGCACTCTCGGCTTCCCCTGTACCTTTTGATGCTCTCACCGAAACTGCTCCGGACTCACAACTACTGGGCTCCCCTCCAGAATTTAGGCCAAGGGTTTAAGAAACCACGTGCCTTCGTTAAGTGAAGAGTTAAGCACTTAGACCAAGCAAGCCAGGAGGGGAGACTTGAAAATCCAGGTCCCCCTTCTGAGCCAGAGGAATGCAGCTGCAGGCAGCCTCCTGTTCTGGTAGTTTCCTTAACAGATTGTGCTTAATAAAGCGAGAACCTTCCACCCACTGTTTTTCCTCCCCTGACAGCAACTGCAGCCCTGAAAGGGCAGGGGAGGGGCTGATTCTGGGCTTGGGGAAAGAAATGTTAAAATATTCAGAGTGCCTTTGAAGCAGACGTCATTTTCCAAACGGTTTTGCTCAGAGGAGAAGTGAGCTAGCCGAAGCAGGTGGAATTTTGTGCCACAAGATGCCACCCTTCCCTTGGAAAGAAGAGAGCGAAGAGACCCAAAATAAAATGGAAGTGCTTTGTGAGTCCCTCTCACCCGTGTCCATATCATTTGTTGAAGGAATGGCGGCCATATTTTGTGCTGCCACATCTGGGCCTGAAGAAGGAAAATACGGTGAACATGGTGAGAGCCAGAGGAAACAGAACTGCCTTGCTGTCCCAGCTCTTACCTTTCCACGTTTGACAGAAAAGTGGTTAAGCTTTCCTTCTCAGACAGGTTCGGTCTTACCGAGGCTCTGACTTTCAGAGGTTTTACTGTAGTACTTTGTGAGCCATTTCCCGAACTCTGTTAAACTGCTATGGAAACATTCCTATTCCATTTTATCTGACAATGGGTTAGGACTGTGTGCAGGCTTGATGACTTTGGGTTCTTGGTGTTAGCCTCAGCTTTGATGTATCATCAAGCAGTTATGAAAGGTCACAAAATAACATGTTGTTCTATCCACAACTTTAAGCTTCCAATTTGTCCAAGAAAGAAGTACAGAGGTGTCTGTGGGAGTGCCCCCCCCCCCCAAAAAAAAAAAAACCCATACAGACATGGGATTTGTTTTGAATTGTTTTTTTGATGGGATAGTTCTAGAGAAAACTCCACTCCTGTCCTCCTCCATCAACAGTTACCTGAATGGCCCCATTTAAGGCTGCCAGAGCAAAAAAAAGGCAGGGGGTTGTGAGAGGGAAATCTTACAATTCCCAATATTCTTTCTATCCTTAGCTGACCTCAGCCCATACTTTTAATAATGGTTTTTAACCTCATTGAGCTTTTGTCAGGGGTCACTGATGGTGCCTTAGTATTTTATGTTTCACTTCCCAGGAACCTCCTTACACGGGCAAATCATCAGTTGTTATCAAAGGTGTTCACTCTCCTTTTTCAGAAGGGGCGGGGGGGGGGAGTGACCTGTTTTCAATTGATCTTCCTGAAGAGATGTTGAAGTAGATGTGATCTTGAATAGCTGGTGTAGCCTCTCTGGGCTTCCACTTTTTACCTAGGAAATGTGATAATTTACTGGAGGCTCTTAAACTCTTATTACAGTCCATACATCAACTGTATCAGGGATATTTGTACATATGTTGCAATATTCCTTCTAGACAATTACTTTCCTTGAGCCCTTGACATCAGCTCCTATGTTTCTCTCTCCCTTCCCCCCACCCTTGTGACCCCTTAATAGATTATAAATTATTATTTTGTTCATATCTCACACCGACTGCTGTCTCCCTTTTCCTATGGTTTCTGTTGTTCTTCCCCCTGGATGGGGGTGTGTGGTTGTGTGTTGACCATTTTGATTGGTTCCCCCTCCCCCTGCTTTCCTCCTTCTTGCTACCTTTCTGATATCATTCCTAGTCCTGCTCCTAGATTCCATGTGTCATGAACTCTCTCTTTTTTTTTTTTTTGAGACAGCATTCATTTGCTTTATCTTATTGTTTTTTTTTTTTTTGAGATACACTATTTCTGTATTTAACACTTGGTACCATCATGTCAGT